>JAJLUB010000042.1:0-80953 GCA_030564085.1 Nakaseomyces uthaithaninus
CAGAGGGGGGTAGTGGAGGGGGGATGGAGGGGGTGGCCAGAGGAACGCCGCACAGGCCGTGGTTAGGCAAGGGGGGATGCCCCTTGCTGTGCTCTCTCTGCAGTGCATTGCACAATGCCCTATATAATATATAATATATATAGTATATATAACATACACCATACAACATATAACATACAACATATCTCTGTATCAATAACTTCTGCTATTCTCGGATAGGAATCTCAATTGAAATTGAAATTGAAGTACAAATAACAAATACGAAATGGCTGAGATTGTGAAGAAGGAGGTGTCAGGGAACATCATCGTCGTCTCCAACAGACTGCCGGTGACCATCTCGAAGGACGCAGACGGGAAGTACCAGTACAAGATGTCGTCGGGCGGCCTGGTCACCGCGCTGCAGGGGCTCAAAAAGACCGCCACGTTCAAGTGGTACGGCTGGCCCGGGCTCGAGATCCCAGACGACGAGAAGGAGCAGGTCAAACAGGACCTGCTCGAGCAGTTCAACGCGGTCCCGGTCTTCCTCAGCGACGAGGTCGCAGACCTCCACTACAACGGCTTCAGCAACTCCATCCTCTGGCCGCTCTTCCACTACCACCCCGGCGAGATTAACTTCGACGAGAACGCGTGGCTCGCGTACAACGAGGCCAACAAGGCCTTCGCCGAGGTCATCTTCGAGACCATGCAGAACGACGACCTCATCTGGGTGCACGACTACCACCTGATGCTGCTCCCACAGATGCTGCAGGAGGAGATCACCAAGCGCAGGCTGCAGAACGTCAAGCTCGGCTGGTTCCTGCACACGCCCTTCCCTTCCTCGGAGATCTACAGGATCCTGCCGGTGAGACAGGAGATCCTGAGAGGCGTCCTGAGCTGCGACCTGCTCGGCTTCCACACGTACGACTACGCGCGCCACTTCCTCTCCTCCGTGCAGCGCGTGCTGAACGTGAACACGCTGCCCAACGGCGTCGAGTACCAGGGCAGGTTCGTGAACGTCGGCGCGTTCCCCATCGGCATCGACGTCTCCACCTTCCAGGACGGCCTGCTCAAGCAGCAGGTGCAGGACAGGATAAAGCAGCTGAAGGAGACCTTCAAGGGCCAGAAGATCATCATCGGCGTCGACAGACTCGACTACATCAAGGGTGTCCCGCAGAAGCTCCACGCAATGGAGGTGTTCCTGAGCGAGCACCCCGAGTGGAGAGGGAAAGCCGTGCTCGTGCAGGTCGCCGTCCCAAGCAGAGGAGACGTCGAGGAGTACCAGTACCTGAGGTCCGTGGTGAACGAGCTGGTCGGCAGAATCAACGGGCAGTTCGGCACCGCCGAGTTCGTGCCAATTCACTTCATGCACAAGAGTGTCCCATTTGAGGAGCTGATCTCCTTGTACGCTGTCAGTGACGTCTGTTTGGTGTCCTCCACGAGAGACGGTATGAACTTGGTCTCCTACGAGTACATCGCCTGCCAGGAGCAAACTAAGGGTACCCTGGTGTTGAGTGAGTTCGCAGGCGCAGCACAGTCCTTGAACGGTGCCATCATTGTTAACCCATGGAACATCGACGAGATGTCCGATGCGTTGAACGAGGCCCTGACCCTGCCTGAAGTCAAGAGAGAGGCCAACTGGGAGAAGCTATTCAAGTACATCTCCAAATACACTTCCGCATTCTGGGGTGAGAACTTTGTCCATGAACTGTACAATACTACATCAACCAGCAGCGCATCTAAGATCTCTGAAGAGAAGAAAAAATAAAAATGGAATGACCTCCGGAAAAAAAGAAATTAAGAGTACTTAACGGATTATCGTTGCATTCCCAAATACTCAAAAATATATAAACAATTGCTTGAATTTGTTTTGTTTTGAATGATTATTTACCCACAAGTTTCTGCAATTATTATCTCTCTTTTTATTTTTACCTTTTTGGTCCCTTTAATCTGCAAACTTTATTGACATGCAAAGTTTGATAACGACAATATGATATAAAACTGTTATATAATATAATACTAGTATATTCAACTATCATCTCCGCAACCTTTCTGTCCCAAACTTCTTTTTGTAAAATGACATATTTCAAAGTAGTTGAAAAAGCTCTACAAAATGATGGGCTCTAGACTACGCAAAGAACTATGTTTTCGGCAGTGCCTCAGTGCTCCTAGCACTGTGACAGCGTGCCAGTGACCAGAAATATGGGTTTATGATGGCTGCAATCTGGAAGTAATGTATAACGAACGAATAAACGTGATCTTTGTTTTTGTTGTTTACCCGGCACCGATAAGAAGGCCTAGCTGAAGATCAGCAGCATTACAAAGAGAAAGGAATGGAGCTTGATCTCTTGGCCAAGTTGTTGGGCATATTTCGATTATGTGTGTCCAATTGCAGAGTCAACTGGGAGCAATTGATGTTTAGTCATAACAATTCAGAGTTAAGGTTGGTTTGGTTTAAATTTGTCTCCTGACTGGCGGATTGCTGTAATTATTTGGTCCATAAGAAGCCATTTTTGGAGGTAGAAGACACATTTGAAGTGCCTACTATTCAGTTTTACTTTCCAACTCTCTGATAGACACAATTGGTGCACTAGCCAATTCCTGCGAACGATTTTTTTTTGCTGTGGTTACTATTTTCTGATCTTAGGAGGTTTCTGCTAGGCTTTTTTATTTCAAAGTGGTGATTTACGGTTTGGGGTAGTTGAGAATATCACGATATTTATAAGTATAGGGCTCGACTTATACATAAAGTTTATCCACACATGGGCCAACTTCTGTCACATCCGCTAACGGAGAAGACGATTGAGTATAATGATTACAAACAGATCAAACCGATAGGTGCTATTCATCGTTTCTACAATTGTGTGGGGTCGATGCAAGGTTACCGTTTATCACAAGAGGATGCTCACAAGATACAGAACGAGGATTCCATATTAAAGGTTCGATTCTTTAATCCATTCACCGGTAAGCATGAGCAGATGTTTATCTCCATGTTCGCCGTTTTCGATGGCCATGGTGGCGACACATGTTCGAAATTTCTAAGCGGAACTTCAAATCCTCAACACAGGGCTGGTTTAACCAAGTGGATTGTGTATTGCTTTGAGAATCACAGATACGGTGCTAAGAACAAACATCAAGAACAGCAGGGAAACACGGATTTTGCAGATAAGAATCATGTGGATCTCGAAGACGTTAAAAATAGAAAGAACAAATACTGGAAAAACTTCAACACTATTGAAGGTCTAATATCACAGATAATAAAAGACGCGTTTATGAAACAAGATCAAGAGTTACATCAGCATTTTGCAAATACTTCCTGTGGTTCAACCGCTGTCGTTGCTCTAATCATTAATGCTTCCATGTTATATGTTGCAAATTGTGGTGATTCTAGATGTATTTTATCTTCAAAAGCTAAAGGTATAAAGACAATGTCTTATGATCATAAACCACAACACATAGGAGAACTAATAAGAATCAATGATAGTGGAGGAACTGTTTCATTAGGTAGAGTTGGCGGTGTCTTAGCATTAAGTCGAGCGTTTAGCGATTTTCAATTCAAGAGAGGAGTGGTATACAAAGCCGGAAATGCGGTACGAGTAGCGGCACTAAATGCAAACACCCAAGGAATACCGCCTCAAGAGGCACAGGTGACTGTGGAACCGGATGTACTGATGCATAAGATAGATTATTCCAAAGACGAATTTTTAGTTCTGGCATGTGATGGGATATGGGATATTTATAACAACAACAGACTTGTACAATTTATCAAATATCATCTACTCGTGGGGATGAAGCTGGATGGTATATTAACGAAACTCTTGGACCACGGTATTGCCCAAGCAAACAGCAGTACAGGTATTGGTTTTGATAATATGACTGCCATAGTTGTCGTTTTGAATAAACCAGATGAATCTCTGAGTGATTGGATGACTAAGATGAAGCTAAGATTGGAAAGAGAAAAAGGACTAGTTTGATTTATTGCTGAAATGAAAAATTGATTAAAGATACAAGTAGATGGAAAATCTCTATCTGATCTTGTCAAACTAACATCCTCACAGGAAAAGCTGCAGTTACAATACTAACGACATATACAATCAATACAAACTTTTGTAGGGTAAGATTTCAAACATTATTATATTTGCTACAATAAGATATGCATTATTTTTTGATTATGTTATTTTTAGGATATAATTCATATAACACTAACAATAATGACGATAATGATGATGAATCTATATGTTTTACTTTGTATGTACAAGTGCGATTAATATACTTATATATATGAGATCATGAAATTACCAACTCTGAATATAGAACTGCTTGATTTTGCTTTGTGAAGTAAGGGTGAGCTCCAACGAGATTGTTTGAATGACAATTCAATACTTTTTAACTTATTTCTTATCTTTTTTCTTTTTTTGTATTAGCCTACCTGTTTTAATTTGTGTAGTACTATCATCAAGAAGTGACAGATAATCGTCAACATTAAATGCATCTTCTTCTGACTCAATTTTCTTAGGTGTCTCTTTTGTTGTCTTCTTTTCAATTTGACTGGCTTGGGGTGTTTCTGCTTTATCATCCATCGAAAAGATAGAACTGTACTTCTGTTTAAATTTGTCCTTGCTACCACCGGAATTTACATCTACGAGTACTAGATCATCTCTGCTTGGATTCCATAATGGGTTATTCCTTTGATCTGAAATTAAACGAAATTCATCCTTAGGGAATTGGGATCTTCTAGTAATCACAGAGCCATCACTTAGCTCAACCTTGACATCGAATTGGTGGTAAATGGCTGGTCTTGCTTTTCCTAGACGAATCTTTTTCAAGGGTCTCCTAGGCAGTGATACTTTGGTTGCACCTGGATGCCCTCCAGTTGACGCCAGTCTTTTCCAAATTGTAGTTTTGAACATGATAGTTCTTTATCCAATGTCGATATTTTTGTTTGTTATCCTTTAACCTTGGTAAGTGCAAGATATATCGTAAGTTCAAACATTATATAAAAGCATGTATTCATCAACGTTTTCATGGGGGACCTTCGAATCGGAGTAAGTTGTAGTCTCGTATCTAGTGATGTATTTTTCAGTTCAGTTGACAGTCGAACACTCAAAACGTAATATGGACGTAAGGTCATTAGATATGTATAAATGTTTTGTTTTTTTTGGTTAGGATTACAGACTGGACAGATTTACTAGACCTTCTAATTGTTTGCTTAGTGCCTTGGCTGTATCGGGGTCACTTTGTCTAATACGGTCAATGACGTCCTTGAATGAAGCATTATTAATGTCGAAATTATCTTCTTCTTCTTCTTCTTCCTCTTCTTCAGACAAATCCTTAGAACCACTTTCGCTGATTTTCATAAAAGAGTCGGCATCTTCCTGCTCACGAACCAAATCATCCTCTTCGCCAGCCTCTACACCATTGTCCTCTTCTTCACTTGCACCTTTCTCCTCTCCACCTGTCATGTTTATGTCGCCGTCTCCGTCAACATTCCCATCACCTTGAGTCATCATAGACTCTTTAAAGAACAACATACTTTTATAGTATTTTAATTTGTAAACATTAAAATCGTATTTGCCCTGTACCATACAGCCGAGTTCATATTTGACGATTCTCCTGATTTTTGCTAAATCTAGTTCTGTAAACCAACCCGTAACTTCATTTGGTTTACTCAAGTATTCAACTTTTTCAAAAACTTCTGCGATGTTTGCCTCTTCTACTAATAAGTCAATTTGGAGCATCAGATACCAAGGAATTCTCGTACCATCGAACTTAAATCTGGAATCAATTTCACCTGGAGTGTCCGATTCAAACACAAGTGGAGGAGCCTTAGGTACATTTTTTCTAACAGTAGCTAATGCTAGTAGCCTTCTCTCAATTTTGAAGTACTCTGTTTGATATTTGGCATACTCAGAAGAGGATCTCGGATCCACACCAAACTTGATGTATGTGTTTCTCCAGGGACCCATCGTGAATCTATATGACAGAAGCGCCAAAGCGATTTTTATGGTGTGATGAATTCTTTTCGGTATTATCCCATCTAAGTGTCTTTTTACCCAAATTGGTCTTTTATCGAATTTGCTGCGCAGAATATTTAAACATTCCTCCAGGCATTCATAAAATTTAGAATCCTTCTTAGTTCCCGGATATACTCCGTCTTTCTTTGCTTGCTCATATGCATTTTTCAATTCTTCAGCAGGGCCCTCTGGGGTTTTTACTTCATCGTTCATTTCATGCACAAAAAGTTGGTAGTTCTTAATGTAGGAACCCTTAACCACGTTCGTGCCATTTTCTTTCTTCACAGCAAAGGGGTTTCCTTTGTACTTGTATAGAAGAGGATAGCCTACCATAGATAGCCTTGGGGGCGGTGGTAGTTGGTAGTCGCTATTCGGAGATTTCACTGTTCTATCGATGATAAGGTTGTTAATATTCTCGAATGGTCTATTATCGTGGTCAGGTACAGAGTCGACGAACTGCTTGAAGTTATCCCAGTCCAAAGAGCCGAAACTTCTTTGGAACTCCCGCGCTGCTGGGACATTGTCCAGAGACACCTGGAAGTCGGACATCTCTCTGAACTTCACCGTGTTGTTAATAATTGCGACCGGTTCCGCCTTGTACTCGTCATCCTTCAATGACTTCAGGGCCTGCAGGACGTTGCCTCCACTACTTTCCATGGTCCCAGCCGGCATTGTTATCTTCAGTACGATTGAGTCATCTCTGTAAGGAACGCGCTTGCCTATGATGGGATGTTCGTTGAAAAACTGGGAGTCCTCTGGTGCATCTCCCTTTGCAGGGTGTTGTCTGTTTCTGGGCAGCTTGTTCAGAAACAGCTCCAGCCCCTTCTCGCCAGCCACGTTGCTGTTCTGACTTTCGGCATCGCTCTGATTGGACGCGCTGAACACCGCCTTGACTTCGTCTATCCCACCACACATGTCAATTGCCCGCACAACACTCTCCTGTTTGGTGGATACATGCAGCGGAAGCTCCACACTCGGTATCTGCGGCAAGTCCAGCGTGTGCACCCTCGCAATCGGCTTCTTCTCCATGTCTATGCTTCAAAATTGTCAGATCAACCAGATCAAAAGCCTAGAAGTACAAAAAAATAAATATGGTTTGTTGTCCTGCGCTTCCTTCTAATTTCTGACAGCATTCAAATGGCAATTGCAGATAGTCAAAGGCTATACTTTTCGATCTTCCCCCCAACGTCTGCTAACCAACAGTGATTGCTGATATAATATGCCCATTGCACTAACCCCGTGCGAGCCATGGCCGCACAGATAGACAGAGCCGCATCCACGCGTAAACAAGAGAGCTGGAGAGACACCATACGTTGATACTGTAATACGTACCACGCACATGCCATTTCGTGGGGAGTATCAAGTAACATCTCACGTTATTTCACATGCATTCTTTGTACATAGTGACCACATGACGTCCCACATGCCTTTTTTTTTTTGTTGAGCCAATCTGCTTGCGGGAAGTTTGGGCGGAGCGGGAGAGGCGAGAGAGGGCCCTTGGGTTGTGCGTGTGCACTGCATGTGTGTCTGTGTGCACTGCCCATGTGTGTCCCACCACACCACGCTACACCTACACCTACGGCCACACTGTGATCACAGCCAGCAATTGGGCAACTGGGTTTCTACGTTCCTGGTTTGTTGGGTAACACCAAAAAACGGCCCTGCCCCGTGAACACGCAGAACCTCGAGCGTGCGGGATCCGTGCCGATGCCCTGCGCAAGGAGCCCTCGCCCTCTGACTTCCCGCAAACTCGAGTCCTCGAAACCCGTTTGGAAATGTAAACCCAATGGCTTGTCTCCCTATCGGATTGCACCGTGAGCACATGGTGAGCCAGAGACTGACCAGAGAGGGACGAAGAGTGCTCGGGTGTAACGAACCGGGGTCGGGGGGAGGAAACCCTTCCCTGTCAAGGAATGGAATTGTCCTCACCCCGTTTATTTAAATATATAATTGACTGTGGGTTTCAGCATTCTCCCTGGCACTATTTGTAGGAGAAGGGTTTTTTTCACAAGCAGACTACTGGAATAATAATCCATAACCCGACCCAAAAACACCCATTACAACAAAGATGAGCCCTCCATTCTTCTCTGACGTCTTCAAGAGTGTCAACGACTTGTTGAACAAGGATTTCTACCACGGCACGCCAGCTGCCGTTGACTTGGACACCGTCGCCAAGAACGGTGTCAAGTTCAACGTTAAGGCCAAACAGTTGGTCAAGGAGGGCCCTCTCGCCGCTAACGTCGAGGCTAAGTTCACGGACAAGGCCACCGGTCTGACCTTGACGCAGGGCTGGTCCAACAGCAACGCTCTAAACACCAAGATCGAGTTGACGGACCTCACCCCAGGTTTGAAGACCGAGTTGCTGACCTCCCTCGTTCCTAACATCACCAAGGGTGCTCTTTTGAACTTGTCCTTCGTCCAGCCTTTCTTCACCGCTAGGGGTAACTTCGACCTGTTGAAGGGCCCTAGCTTCATCGGTGACATGACCCTGGCCCACGAGTCCGGTGTCGTTGCCGGTGCCCAATTCGGCTACGACATTGCCGCCGGCTCCTTGTCCAAGTACGCTTTGGCCCTGGGTTACGGTGCACAGGACTACCACCTCGGCCTGAACATCAACAACGACCAGGTCACCACCGCCACTTTCTTCCAGAACGTCTCCCAGCAGCTGCAGGTCGGCACCAGAGCCACCTTGAACCCAAGACAGACGCTGTCCAACGTCAATATCGAGTTCGCCACCAAGTACCTGCCAGACCCTAACTCTCAGGTGAAGGCTAAGATCTCCGATGCCGGTATCGTCGGCCTATCCTACAAGCAATTGTTGAGACCTGGCGTTACCTTGGGTGTCGGTACTTCCTTCGACGCCTTGAAGTTGAGCGAGCCAGTCCACAAGCTGGGCTGGTCCTTGTCTTTCGCCCTTTAGAGGCGGCCTCTCTACACAGGCAGAATAGCGGGGTCTAAGGGCTGTTGACCTCATCACGCTTGCTTTTTCCCTGGCTGACAGAGATCGCACTGTATGTAAATACTAAAATTCTTAAAAAGGGTGGACTATGGAAAATGAAAAGTATTTCCACTCTATAAATTTAGGAATGTAGCTCTTTATCTAGAAATGAAAAATATATAAATATATTCCTTATTTCGTATACAACTGGAAAGCTATTGATGCTTTCTGTCGTTGAATTGATTTATATCATATATCACGGTACATTTTATGTTTTGTACAAAGATTATGTTACCTTTGAGCCCTTCAACAACAAACTACCTAATAAAAGACATCTAACTCGATAAACATTATTTCTGAAGAGGATAAGTGTATGAAAGAAACAAAATTAACGACATCAATACGAGACATACGCCAATAACGATTGAACAGTTAATAATAAAAAAATCCCTCAAAAGGCTAGTCTGAGCCTCGATCTACAATGGGGAGGGAATTGGCATGGTATATTCAGCGACAATTAGCTTATACCAGAAACTAAATTTATTTAGCTGACTACGCTATACTTGAAAAAAGAAGGGCATCTAAGTAAATAAACGCTAGGGGCGACTCGTCAAACAGCTCTTTGTATTCTTCAGGGTCGATCCAGGAGAGAACCAGGGTGCTGGCATACGTCATTTTTGAGAAACATGCCCAGCCTGAAAAACCAGCTGACTATCGTTTTAGCGTAGATCACTTTCACCTCTGCGCCTCGCGAGCTGAAGCATCCACTATTAATGGTGGTTTTCACGTTAGCGGGTGGCTGGGGTGGGTACCTTTCCCTGCTGGCACTGCACAGCAAACGAAGACCACAAATTCCGAAATCGTAGGCGCTGCTTCTCCCGCCAATGACAAATTTACAGGAGAAGGGGCACGACCTATCAAATGTGCGGGGAGTCAGGGGGAGGGGGAGGAAATGGAAGAGCGAGAACTCCCCCCCCCACCACTCCTAGCCAGCGCAAAAATAGAAGCCTAAGAAACATCAAGAAAGCACGCACGGAAAACGTCCTGAAGAGAGAAAAAAAATGAGTTAGCGAGTACTCTAACCTTCTCCTTGTTACCCCGCCAGACTGGCATATCTGTGACAGAAGAACAACGGAGGAGTTGGTAGCACCGTCGGGTGCGGCTGTTCTCTATACTCAATTTCCTAAAATACACAGTGGCCCACGAAGGACCTGAGAATTTAATGGGGGGAGTGCGAGCTTCTATTTTTTGCTCTTTCCTTACCACTGGGTGCTATTGTAAGGTAGATCCCAACCCCGGTGTAATCATCGAGGCAGTATAGCACAGACGGCACTGCAGACACTGTACGACACAGCTGTGAAAATGCAGCGCAACGAAATTAGCAACCTGAGAAGAATAAAAAATATAGAAAGTATGCTGGCCACAGAACTCAAGGCAGGGAGATGGGTAACCCGCGCACCTATTTTTCGTCACTCCCTCCCCCATTTCTCAGTATATGAGGCACGATGCCGGTACAAATGCACAGAAATTCACGCACGGATGTTGGCTGGAAAACGCGACAAAACCAGAACAAAATTCGGTAATAATCGAAGAAAAAAACGGAAAGCCAATATCCAGAAGCGGGAGCTGCGCACAGATTCACAGAGACGCCTCTGCGGATAGAGATCCCGTGAACGATGTACAGCAGAAAGTACGCAGGGAGAAAAGGCAGGAACACGTACAGAGAACTGAACTACGTCTGTGGCCCTCCCCCGCGCTTGTGTCTGCGAAAAAGTGAGCGAGTGGAAATAGACATTCTTCACGTCCCTTTGTTTATGTTTACATTTTCGACAAACGGAGGTAAACAAAAAAAATAAGAAGGAAAAAAAGAAAAATCAATGGGGCAGCAGAAAAAAATTGAGTGAGAGAAACAGTCTGTTGGATGGGACGGGATATATAAGGACTTGGAAAAGTTGACTACCTTTTTCACTCTAGAGTGCCTCTCTCGATTGATCTGATGAGCTAATGCCCACCTTTTATTTCCCGCCAGTTGCAACCTTCCTTATCTCTTGCTCTTTATTCGCTTGTATTCACTTTATATTATATTATATCATCTCTTTTCTCTTACACTTAAAACACACCAAGCAAGAGACTAACTATCACAAAGCTACAAAACTATCCAACTTATTACTTTCCTTTAAATTTTTTTTTATCTTTTTTCTGTTACAGAACTATTTCCAACTATTTACACTCCTTTTTTTACTTACCTAGTTATTTCTTATCCCACACAAGAATAACTATTGCAAACTAAAAAAAATTAACAGTCTCTATCAACACTAACGCTTTTTTTCTAAAAGGTATGTTCTTTTTTCATTTCTAACAACTAAACTAACACTATTTTCCCCACTCCATCTATCAAAAACCTTTCTCTCACAGAGATATTTCTAAAAATATTGCTAATATGACGGAATGTACAGAAAGGGCGCCCTAATCATGGGTAATTTGGCTTCGGTCACTATTCCTTGTTTGAAGCTCTGACAGACACCTAAACGTCATGCATCGCTCTTTTTCCGAGCGACATGTCTCATCCCCGTTGACCCTTTTTGGTGGAATTTTATCACATTTCGCGTTTTATCCAATTTTGAACATCCTCCCACAGCCCTCCTCCCCCACCCCTCAGAAAATTTCTGTGAATCGCTCTCCGAGTTCCTAATTCGAACATGGCGTGTCGTCTGACATTTCGCGTTTTGTATCTCCCAACGAAATTTGTTTGTTTACATTTTTCTGTTTTGAGCTTTGACGTAAACAAAGACGTCCTTTCTGGGGTGAACGGTGGATGGCCGAACGAATGAAGAAGGTACAACGCATAACTTTTTTGTTGAGAGAAAGGCAATAGATGTGATGTGATCGTGTTTCACCCTGCAGGACTTTCAATACTAACAGCAATTTAAATTGTTTTATTTTTCTAATTGGTCGTTTCTGATTTTTGGATGCAAAAGGCAACTTTACTCTGTAACTCTCGTTCCTTCATTCGATGGTTCCTTCTTTCTTTTTGTGTGTGTGTGCTCATATTGCATGATCACGGAGGTTTGATGTTCTAATGTTTTTTTTTTTTCTGTTCGCTGTTGGGCTAATTTGTTTCTTCCCCCAATTCCTTGTTTATTTTGAAATTATATGTTTGCACATTCCATTTGAATAAAAGGTGATGCTTTCCTTGCCATATGGTTTAGTTGCAATGGACTTTTGAAATGCTTGTGATTGAAGGCGAAAACCAAAAAAACTAGCAAAAGATACCCTTCTAAACCTCCTCACTTAAGAGAAGAAAGAATAAGAGAATTAAAGTCTCAAAGTTGTATTATTAAAAAGTCTCATTTTTATTTTTATTTTTTTGCATTTCATCATCTGGATTAACGACCCTTTGCATTTTATTTGGAGAAATACTACAAAAACCAACCTATTGATACAGTAACGATTTATTGATTCTGAAATGAAATTTTCAATTACTGCTGCTACCCTAGCTGCTGCTTCTTTGCTAAGCTCCTCCGTCATGGCTGCTGCTATGCCTGACATCAAGGACTGTACTACCACTGCTCAAGGTTCTCACCACCACAAGAGAGCTATTGCTGTTGAGTACGTCTACGAAACCATTGTTGTCGATGGTGAAGGTCACACTTTGAACGCACCAGCCGTCCAAAACAACGATGTTGCTCCAGCAACCCAGGCTGCTACTACCACTCAGCAAGCCGCTGCTGCTCCAACCACCTCTACCTTGGCTCCAGCTACCACCTCTACCCAACAAGCTGCCGCTGCCCCAACCACCTCCACTTTGGCTCCAGCTACCACTTCTACTGCTGCTCCAGCTTCTTCTTCCTCTTCCGCTCCAGTTTCCTCCAAGGCTGCTAGTGGTTCTTCTTCCTCTTCTTCTTACACCGGTGGTATCTACGGTGACTTGGCTGCATTCTCTGGTCCAACTGAGAAGTTCCAAGACGGTGTTATTCCATGTTCCCAATTCCCAGCTGGTCAAGGTGTCATTCCAATCTCTTGGTTAGGTGAAAACGGCTGGTCTGGTGTTGAAAACAGTGACACCTCTACTGGTGGTGACTGTAAGGAAGGCGCTTACTGTTCCTACGCTTGTCAACCAGGTATGTCCAAGACCCAATGGCCATCTTCTCAACCAGCTGACGGTAGATCCATTGGTGGTTTGCTATGTAAGGGCGGTTTCTTGTACCGTTCTAACACTGCTGCTGACTACTTGTGTGAATGGGGTGTCAACGCTGCTGAAGTCACCTCCCAATTGAGCCAAGGTGTTGCCATCTGTAGAACCGATTACCCAGGTACTGAGAACATGGTTATCCCAACCTTCGTTCAAGCTGGTGCCACTTTGCCATTGACTGTTGTCGACCAAGACACCTACTACCAATGGCAAGGTATGAAGACCTCTGCTCAATACTACGTTAACAACGCTGGTGTTTCTGTCGAGGACGGTTGTGTCTGGGCCAACGCTGGTACTGGTGTCGGTAACTGGGCTCCATTGAACTTCGGTGCTGGTTCCACTAACGGTATTACTTACTTGTCCTTGATTCCAAACCCAAACAACAAGACTCCATTGAACTTCAACGTCAAGATTGTTGCTGCTGATTCTAACTCTGTTGTCAACGGTGAATGTTCCTACGAGAATGGTGTCTACACTGGTGGTTCTGACGGTTGTACTGTCGCTGTCAGATCTGGTAAGGCCAAGTTTGTTCTATATTAAAGAGCATAGCACATGAAATGTTAATTCAATCTGATTTTTGATCAACTAACAATTTTGTGTTTTGTTTCTTTTTTATTCTCCTTTTACTAGCTTTTGAGTATAGCAGATTTAAGGGATTTGTTCCACAGGGGCACCCCAAGCGGAAGCTATAACACGAGGAAGCAAAAAATAACTGAAGTGGCTTACGAGTGATGGAGTAGCTTTAATTCTATACTCCTAAAAGTACTATTATTCTATTCATCACCAAGATATTATTTGATAGGGATTATCAGATACTGATATACTCCCTTCTCATATTTCATTATTTTTTTTCTTCGAAATAAAATATACCCAATCTTTTTCATTTTCGTTTTTTTTTTATTTCTCTCTCTCGCATATTTCTTTTTATTTTTTTCTTATGACAATAAAACATTATTATTGCTCAGTATGTTTACTATAAATAAGCTATCTTTTATACCATTCTATCTTTTAACCGGACATATTTTTTAACTTTTTCCTAGTTAAGGAAAATTCTCAACTAAAATAGGATTCGTCCAATCAGCCGTCAACCCGAGTTATCCATTTCTCAATTGTTGGAGAAATATGACTCAATTTCATATCTGCGCTGACTTGCCCCTGCCAAAGACACACCGGCAGTTGCAACAGCCCAATACACGTAAATCTTTAGTTATATGCCCTATCTTATTAGCCGACAATAGTTACGATGACCAGATGACTCTATGTTTGTAATTACCCTGCTCCTAGATACTGTTTCTTCCACCGGAAGAAATCGCGATTCTTTCCGATCTTCCTCCGCCACACACCGCCTGCTCCTGTAATTCTCCCATTTCTCCGCTGACTTCCGGAACAACTCGGACAAAAACGTGATATCTCCCTGCAGAGGTCGTCACGAAGGCCCACTATCCTTCCGGAACAAGTCGGAAAAAATCCTTCGTTGTTCCGATCTTTTTCGCAACAATGGGGGTTTTGCTGTCAGAGCCCTCCAGGGAAGCACAGATCTACCCTTCCTCTACCGGAACTCCCCGGGTGAGCTACTTTTCCTGCGGCCTTCACCGTGCAGGGACAGGAGAGAAAAATGCAGGAAGAATCTGCAGCTCCTGTTCCCCCCACCATCCCGTTCCTCAGATCCCGGAACAAAGCGGGATTACTGACCCCCCCCAGAATGGAACGGTCACTCTGCAGTGATTTCTTAGTATAATCCAGATTATGCACACAGGGCACAGAGTGAAAAAAAGAAACAAATGAATTGCGAATGCAAGGAAACCTAGCCTGGTGCCCTCCCAGATTTCGCGTCAAAGTTTGCTGCTACGACACTTCTCTGTCTCCGAAGGCTAAGATGTCGATGATGTGTAATAATATCCTTTCTTTTTAATTGCTCCCTGCACTTCTAGCTGGAATTGACATAGTGCTTCTTTTTAACAGCGTCTATTGAGAAGGAGAGCAAAGTTTTCTTACTATTTGTGATCAGCTCCTATACACTACAACAAGAGTTGACGGAGTATCAAGAGAACTCCTTAACTTGCCAGCAATTTCTCATTTATATATAATGATGCAATTGTTCTCTTATTTGCTACTTTCTTTCTTGCGAATGAACTTTTCTTTACCCAATGTTGTAGCTTAGTAGAAGCACCGGAACCAATAAACAAAACCTTAAGAAGCAATTCAAAATGCAGGAAAGCATACTGTCGCAAGACAGTACTTTCTCCAATGAGATGTACCCCACACAATCGAGGTATTATGAAGATACCTACCGCGATGATAAGCAAGCCGAGGATGCTAAGAAGCCTGGATACTCCGGATTACACGGGACCGTATCAAGAACCACTACCAGAGAGCTTCCAGATGACCTAGAGTCCGAAATATCATCAACACGCTCCTCTGAGGTGAAGGAAGACCTAGCTGTAGACCTCTCAGCTGCTCCTTACTCGCTTTTCTGCTACAGAGACAAATGGATTATGGTGGGACTGCTGACAATGTGTGGATTTTGGTCCTCCCTCGGCTCCCCCATCTACTATCCCGCATTGAAACAGCTTGAAAAACAATTTAACATCGATGAGGACCTCGTTAACGTAACTGTTGTGGTCTATCTTTTATTCCAAGGTTTAGCGCCAACTGTTAGTGGTGGATTGGCAGATATTTATGGCCGTAGACCGGTGATTCTAATTGGAATGCTAGTCTACGTTGTGGCATCCATCGGACTGGCGTGCAGTAACTCATATGGTGTTATTGTATTTTTAAGATGTATCCAGAGTATTGGTATCTCCCCAATCATTGCCATCAGTTCAGGTGTGGTTGGTGACTTCACTGTCAAGTCCGAAAGAGGAACGTTTGTTGGTGCAACTTCAGGTTTCGTGCTTCTGGGCCAGGCATTCGGTTCTCTGATTGGTGCGGCATTGGCTGCTCGCTGGGATTGGAGAGCCATCTTTTGGTTCTTAACCATCGGTTGTGGCTCATGTCTTGTATTTGCCTTTTGTCTACTACCGGAAACAAAAAGAACAATTGTTGGTAATTTGTCCATCAGACCTAGAAAATTACTGAACATCGCACCCATAACATTCTTACCAGCAATCAAAAGGAAATTCAAGTACAACAATCCAGATTATGAGACGTTAGACCAGACAAAACCCACCTTCGATCTGACAACTGCATTCAAAATCTGTGCACTTCCTGAGATATTTCTTTCACTTTTCCCACCTGGCTTATCTTTCGCCATGTGGACACTTATGCTATCTGCAATCTCTTCAGAACTTTCTGAAGGTCCATACAACTACAGACTAATCATCATTGGTATTTGTTACCTACCAGCTGGTATTGGTGGGTTACTAGGTTCATTCCTAACAGGTAAGTTTATTGATTATCAGTATAGAAGAAAATTAAAGGCTTTTGAGGATAAGAAGGCAGCAGGCCTTATGCCAGAAGACGAAAAATTCAATTTACTAGGAGCTAGAATTCAGTCTGTCCTACCACAAAACTTTTTATCTATCATCAGTTTCATTCTGTTTGGATGGAGTGTTGACAAAGGCTGGAAGATTCCTGCGGTATTGATCACATCATGTGTAAGTTCCTTCTGCGCTATGAGTACCTTATCCTCCTCCACAACATTGCTAGTGGACTTGTACCCGACCAAGTCATCCACCGCAAGTAGTTGTTTCAACTTTATCAGATGCAGTCTAAGTGCTCTATTCATGGGCTGTTTTGCAAAGATGAAACACTCCATGACAGTTGGTGGTACCTTTACATTTCTCTGTGGGTTGGCATTTCTTGGAAACTTAGCAATGACTATTCCAATGAAATATGGTATGACATGGAGAGAAGAAAGGGAAGCAAAAAGAATTGCAAAGGAGGAAGAGAGAGCAAGAAACGGCGAACAAATCACCGGTTCGAATAGCAAGTTTAGGTTTACTTTTCCATTCAAGAAAAGCATGCCAACTGAGGCCTAATGAAATGTCATGACAAAAAAAATCTCCTAATTGAGAAACTTTTATAGAATTATAATTTTAACTTAATATTTAATGCAAATCATACTATGTCATATAAAGATCTAGTTACTGACCAGATCTACAGAGCAAATATTCAGACTTCAAAAATATCGTAATTAACGGTACTTAATTTTTATATCTTGGACTCCTAACATGAGGTTTTATTTAGGAAGTAATTAAAATTCTGATCAAAATTCAGAAAATAACTGTTAAATTTGCAACTTGACTACGTACAAGCAAAAATGAAAAATCGTATTATCTTTGGTATGTATATATATTTATGTATTATCTCTTTCATACATGTAATACCAACTATGTCAAATAGTATAATTTCATTTTGCTAAGTAATGAATTTAACAATATAATGGTGAAGAGTACAAGGAAATGAAATATAGCAAGTTTGTTAAGGCTGCATTCTTCTTTATACTCCTATATTGATAATAATAGTTTACAATGATTCGACGATCGCTATTGGCTGGATCTGTTTTCTCTTTATCTTTGAAAACAAATTTCATCTATCGGAATGATGTAGATCCTTTATTTCTACATAAAACTTTCATATGGGTTGGGAAAAAAACTCTATCTCTTGTTACCTTTATAATCCTTTCAAATTTAAATTTATTTTGTGTTTGGGGAAATTTTGTGATACTCTTTAGCAGTCAATTTCAGTACCTTTTTTTTAAATCTTCCTCCAGATGACTGCATTTTTTGAGAAATTCATTGTGCTAGAATAAATAAAAATGACGTGAGGAATCATTGAGAAGCACATTGAACACCTTCACCACCATGACCTTCTTCCTCATCGGAGTCGTAGCTGGCACCACCTCTGCCACCACGAGAGTTATTGAACTTGGCTGGGTCGAAGTCACTCAATACACAGTCATCAACGGTGGCCTTGGCAGGAATATTAACAGACTTTCTTGGAGGTAAGATCTCCTCTAGCTTCTTTAGATTTTCTGCAGAAGTGAAGTGGTTTTCTGGGAATTTGATGTTAAACTTGATTAGCAAGTTACCGTAGCCGCCGTACTTTGGAATTGGCATACCCTTGCCTTCGACAATCTTACGGGCACCTGGGGCGATGACTTCGCCTGGGACAATGTCGATCTTCAGCCAGTCACCAGATACATGTTCCAGAGCGAACTCGCCACCGGCAAGAGCTGTTAACAAGTCGATCTCAGCCTCGTATATCAAGTCGTCACCGGCTCTCTGGAAGTGCTTGTGTGGCTTCTCGGTAACTACGAAAACGACATCACCTGGGATGACATCTGGAGCTTGGTCAGCCTCGCCCTTGAAGACGATTCTTTGGCCGTCCTTCATACCAGGCTCGATACGGACCTCCAGAATCTTTCTCTCGTTCTCGATCTTCTTACCCTTACAGGACTTACAACGGTCCTTGGCATCGATAATGTCACCAGTACCAGAACATACGTCACACTCGGTTTGGAATCTCTGGATCATAGGGCCCATCTGTCTGGTGACGAACTTGATACCTTGCCCGTTACAGCTGGAACACTTCTTAACGGCACCGGCCTTACCACCTCTACCTTCACAGCTCTTACACAGGATCTGCTTGTTCAGCGCAAGCTTAGCAGTTCTGCCCTTGTACAGCTCCTCCAGCGTGGCGGCGATCTCGTGCTTGATGTCTCTACCACGTTGAGGACCTCTAGGCCTGCCGCCAGAGGCACCGCCAAAGAACTGCGAGAAGATGTCGTCGCCGAACCCGAAGCCGCCACCAGGGAACCCGGCACCGCCACCGCTCAAACCTTCCTCACCGTACTGGTCGTACACCTCACGCTTCTGCGAGTCCGAAAGAATTTCGTACGCGCTAGAACACTCTTTGAACTTCTCAGCAGCTTCCTCGCTGGGGTTCTTGTCCGGGTGGTAACGCAAAGCAGCCTTCCTGTACGCCTTCTTAATGTCGTTATCGCTGGCACCAGGCGCAACGCCGAGCACGTCGTACAATTTCGTATCTTTAACCATCCTAGCACGCTTATTAGAGAACAATGTGAAAATCAGTAATTTACAGTAAAAACCTGTCTAGTTTTTTGCTTTCTTCTCTCCCCTGAAAACCAAGATATGTCTCTCAACTCTCTTATTCCAGCCTTAAACTACTACTTTCACAATGAAACACCATGAAACTTCTTCAACTATTACATATGCAAGAAATTGGCATATCTTTATATATATAGCCCCATCGCCTCTTCATTTGTAATCCACCACAGAACACCACGCACAAACACCTGGAAGAAAATTTTTTTTTTTTTATTTTAGTTTTCTAGCATTTTTGTCTTTGGGTTCTGCGGTCCCAACAGACGAGCGTTTTCCCCCTGCGCGCTTTCTTTTTCCACTGCGTTCTCTGCGCTTCCATGCGCAGACACACCCGCAGAGGGCCACCCGATTTTCGCGGTGAACGGGATTTCCGCCTGCCGCTTCACTGCTCCTCGCTGCCCACCGGCAGGTGATACACCGTGCCAGGGTATATGAGGTGTCATGCACGTGCATTGCCATCACGTGCACAGCACGCCATCGGTGATCCCCGCAGGTCCGTCTGGCACGGCTACGCGAGTTGCTGTGCTGGTGACCGCGGCTCTGTGTTCAGGAGAAGGAGAGGGGGGGGGGGGGGGGGGGAGTCAAAGCGTTGCCGCGCAGGGGGCTTGCTACTGCTACGTGTATGGGGAATGGGAAGGAGGAGAGAGACGGTGGAAGGGAGAATGCGGATTCGGCCGAGCGTCGTGTGGGAGGCCTGGGTGACTGATGGGCTGCTGCCGCTGCTGCTGCCGGAGTGCCGGACGATTGGTGCGGCGCGCGCTGAGCTGCGGTGGATCCGTGAGCGGTTCGGTGCTGTCGGGGGTGTCGCTGTCGGGGGTGGTGCTGTGGCTGCGGCGCGGGTTGCCCGGGCTGCGCGTGCGCGGTTCTGGCGGTACCCGCTGCAGTACTTGCTTGGCACGCAGCCGTTCGGTCCTGTGGAGGTGGCGTGCGGGCGCGGCGTGCTGATCCCGCGTTGGGAGACGGAGGAGTGGTGCATGCGGCTTGCAGACAGCGTGCTGGGGAGTGCACAGTGGCGTGCTGGCAACAGCGACACAGCTGTCCCTCCTGCGAGGCTCGTCGTGTGGGACCTGTGCACGGGCACGGGGTGCATACCGATGTGTCTCCAGGAACGGCTGCGGGACATTCCTCTCGTCGACATTACGGCCGTGGATGTGTCGGCCGCGGCGGTGCGGCTGGCACGGCACAACTGCCGTGGACGGGATATCTCTGTGCTGCAGCGCGACATCCTGCGGCCCATGGGGCTGGATCGGAGCGGGAGGATCGACATCCTCACGTGCAATCCGCCGTACATCTCGCAGCAGAGTTTTGCGCGTGGCACGGCCAAGTCTGTCAAGTTGTTCGAGCCCAGGCTTGCGCTCATTGGCGACACAGAGTTCTACAGCAACCTGGTTTCCGTCTGGGTGCCGCGCACCAATTCGTTTGTTTACGAAATTGGCGAAGTATCACAGTACGAGTACGTGAGGGACCGCCTGGACTCCCAGCAGTGGGAAGTCCGCTTGCACATTGACTCCAACGACAAACCCAGAGTTGTGTACGGGTACAGAAAGGACACCCCGCATATCAGGGAGATATTCGAGGCGTTTTCAGCTCCATAATACAAACTATACTCTTGTTATATATTACTTCCGTTATATTCTTATTCTTCTTTCTCTTTTGACTTTTTACATTAATTTATTTTTGAAAAATACATCTATGAATTTTAAGTACTATGCAGAAAAATCTAGCTGTCTTGTTCTACGTCCAGCTTTTGTCTCTTAGGCTCTTGCTCGTCGCTGTCGTCGTCTGTCAGTTCAGGTTCTGGTGCTGGTATGACTCTATGGCACCACAGCACGTAGCCTCCTCCTCCTCTCATAGTCATCAGCGGATGCAGTTTCCCCCTGACAGTCTGATACGGGCGGCACCTCGTCTCCAGTATGGTCGGCGCCAGATACCTTAAGTCGCTATAGAGAGTGTGCGAAAGCTCTAGAATGGTCTCCTTGAACTGACTGAAGCAGATTATAGGCCTGGATCCATGAACTCTCTCAGCAAGCCTTGGCACCAGCGACGGCAGGTGTAGTGTGGATGCAACAACTAGACCATCGTATTGCTTCTTGGTTGCTAGTTCAACAGTACGCAGCTGGTTATAGTACCACTTCAACTTCCTGGAATATGTGTTCCTCTTGCCGCTTTTCATCTGCTTCACCTCCTCTTGGGGCAGAGGAGTGAACCTCGATTCAATCTCTTCCATAGTGGTTGGCTTGAAGTACTCTAAGATCGACAGACAGACCACATGTTTCTCGATGAACTTCTCCGAGTAATTGGAAAACTTTAGCAGGTCCAGATTAGGGTGCTCATTTTCATGCACTACAACGATTTTTCCGGGAGCCTGTGAGTTGTTATCACCACCGAACATCCGCTCCATGAGCACATACACCAATAATCCACCGGTCTCGTCCATACAAAGATATGTCCCGTCGGACCTGATATTGCCTAGGTTCAGTATTAGACCAATAGATTCCTCAGAGAGGTCCATGACCCTCTGCATGTCCCCTTTTTCTAAGAGGAAGTTTAGGAGCAGAGTGCTACTCATGTAGTTCACCGTGAAATACTTGGCAAACTTTTGCTTTTTCCTCTTTAAGTACTTTTCCTGTGAATGAATAGTTTTCTTATGGAAACTTCCGTGAGATTCGATCATCTTGGTGATGATCTCATCAGCAGTGGCAGACTGTTGCTTCAATTTTTCGATATCACTCATGGTCAGCTTTTGTATGTCGTTCCCAATGTTTATTAGACCTTTATTACTCGAACTATTCAGAACGTTTTGCAGCTCCGTTGGAATGGCCACAACTTCTTCAGAGTCGCTCTCGTCCGCGGGTGCCTCGACGACACCTTCGCTGTACAACCTTACCTTCCCTACAGGTACTTTGTTCAATTCGTTTTTCTTAGGTTTCCTCTGCTTCTCTGCAATAACTTCGTCCACGTTGTCGTAGTAGATCTCGAATGTCGTCCCAAGCGGATAGCCGAGAATATCGTCTACTTGGAACGCACCAAACTTACCCAACGAGACAGACAAGCCATCCTTCAACTCCACAATCTTGTGGTTTCCCGAGGGAAGCGTCAACATCACATGCTGGCCAGCGACAATGTGCTTCAGGGGATCCATATCTGTTTGCACTTCTTCTTCTCTACACTGTAAATTGGCTATGGGAGGCACACTATGTTTCTAGGTAAAAGGATCTGGGAAACACTGATTAACGGAATAATGTAGCGCAATTGCACAATGCTGATCGCCCTTCACGCGATTCGTTCCGGTGGATTATAGCCAAACTCATTCAGATTCAAATTAAAGACATCATCACTACTATCAAAAGTATGAAAAAATAATTTTTCATTTTACTCCCGGTACGGCTGTTTCTGTGCTTTTTGGATCTTTTGAAAATTTTTTGCGATGAGCAGTAAGGAAGTGGAAAAATATTAAAAATTTGCGATGAGCTTGCAGTATTATCAAAACATGGTTATTATTATTTCTGGGGTTATTGTCACAGGGAATCACAATCTAGGATAACAGCACCATTGAAAATAACTTTGAGCAATGGGTAAAGGTCGTTCTAAGTTTAAGCAGGCAGCCCCTCCAAGTTTGGATGAGTTTTTGGCTAAGAAGGAGCGCAAGGACAAGAAGAAAGAGAAGTCTGCGAAGAGAGCTCACGAGGACGAGCACAAGAAGGGCAGTAACAAGAAACACAAGAAGTCCAGGAGCAAGAAGGTAGAGGAGGAAGAGGAGTTTGAAGAACCTGCTGATCTACCTGAGGTTGACTACGAGGAATTGTCCAAAGCCAAGCAATCCCTTTTCGACGACGAAGAGGAAGAGGATGGGGCTGCTGAGGGAGAGGACCTTGACGAAGATTTACAGGATGAGTTTGATTTAGAGCAGGAATACGACTACGAAGATGACGACGAGGCACACGCCAAGCCAATGTTCTCTGACGATGAAGAAGAGGATGAGGAAGAATTGGAGCAGTTGAATGCAGCAAACATGGAGTATCTGTCGAAGCAGCTGGATGAAGAAGAAGCTGAAGAGGCCGAAGAAGCTGAATTAGAATTACAAGAGGCAGACAAGTTGAATCCAAGAGCTGATGTTTTGCCTTCTAAGGAGGAAGAAAAATACATGGCGGAACAAGCTCCAGACCTGACCTCTATCAGAACGAGAATTATTGAAATAGTGAAAGTGCTAGAGGATTTCAAAAACCTTGGTGCCGAGGGTAGATCCCGTAGTGAATACACTGAAAGATTACTCAAGGATATTTGTGAGTACTTTGGATACACACCCTTCCTTGCTGAAAAGTTGTTCAACCTGTTCTCACCAGCTGAGGCCCTAGAATTCTTTGAGGCCAACGAAATCGCTAGACCAATAACCATTAGAACTAACACTCTAAAGACTAGCAGAAGAGATTTGGCACAAGCCCTAGTAAATAGAGGGGTCAATTTGCAACCGATTGGGTCTTGGACCAAGGTTGGTTTGCAGATTTTTGACTCTCAAGTTCCAATCGGTGCTACTCCAGAGTACTTAGCGGGTAACTATATCTTACAGGCAGCTTCATCGTTTTTACCTGTTGTTGCCTTGGACCCACAAGAAAATGAAAGAGTTCTTGATATGGCATCTGCACCAGGTGGTAAGACAACATATATCTCTGCATTGATGAAAAATACTGGTTGTGTTTTCGCTAATGATGCCAACAAAAAGAGAACGAAATCCCTAATAGCTAACATTCATCGTTTAGGTTGCACTAACACCATTGTCTGTAACTATGATGCTCGTGAATTTCCTAAGGTTATCGGTGGTTTTGACAGAGTTCTTCTTGATGCTCCATGTTCTGGTACTGGTGTCATAGGTAAGGATCAGTCTGTCAAAGTATCTCGTACGGAAAAGGATTTCATTCAAATTCCACATCTACAAAAGCAGCTTTTACTATCAGCAATTGATTCTGTAGATGCAAACTCCAAACATGGCGGTGTTATTGTATACTCAACATGTTCAGTTGCTGTGGAGGAAGATGAGGCCGTTGTTGATTACGCTTTAAGGAAGAGACCAAATGTCAAATTGGTTGAAACAGGTTTACAAATTGGTAAGGAAGGTTTTTCCAGCTTTAGAGGTAAGAAGTTCCATCCAAGTCTGAAACTAACCAGAAGATACTATCCACATACTTATAATGTCGACGGTTTCTTCGTTGCAAAATTCCAAAAGATTGGTCCATCACCACATGATGATAACCAAGCAACTGCAAGAGAAAAGGAGGCTGCAGCTAGACAAGAAGCTGCTGAAGAAGGTATTATTCACGAAGATTTTGCCAACTTCAATGATGAAGAGGACAACGAATATATGGAAAAGGCTAAGTCTAAGCAACTAAAAAAGAAGGGTGTTAATCCAAAAGCCCAAGCTACCAAGAAAAAATGAAGCTATACAAATCAACGCATCAAGTTCAATAAAATTTTCATTTCAAATCAAATTCCTGTCTGCTCATTAATGAATAGGAATAGGTAAAAATATATTGTATATTACACACATATTTGGCATATGTAAACTTATCTATCATTACACTATTTTCTGAAGTGTTTCTGAAATAAAATTCGCACAATAAGTAACAGATCAATCGAAATAGGACCAATTGCTTAATTTATGCTCTTTTAGGTATTCTGGTCCGCATTCTTCATACTCTTCCTTAGTTATTAAGGTCTGCTCAAAATCATTTTTATTGTTAGCTAGTTTTTGCATACCATTCCAGACATCTAAAGAGGGGTTTGAAGATATGTTTATTGACATTTGTGAACCGGCAGGTAAAAATTCAGTAAATTCCTTAACAACTCTTTCTCGAAGACCAGGAATTTTAGCGTTTCCCCCAGTTAACCAGACATTATTCGCCATAGCTATACTTTCTGTACTCAGTTCCCTTGGTGTTGAGTTAAATTTTCTTGTTATGATTGTTTCACAGAGCTCTGTAATACCAGCCTGATCCTGACCTCCAATACTAGGCTCAAATAGTACCTCAGGGACACGAATACGTTCAACGTTCAGATGAATCTGGTGTTGTTCATGAATATTCTCACTATCATGTGGCCTTGGTCCTCTCAAAAACAGGTGAAAAACAGAATTTCTCCAGTCATATTGTGCATCTAGGGTATCCTCCTCCGTAAAATTTGGATCATGCTCTAATAGTATGCCTTCTAGGTCAACAATTTCTTTATATTCATCCTCAATAGCCTCATCCAATGCCTCTGGATTTTGAGTAACATCATTGTAAACCATCCAGTCATCATCGTTCGCACCAAATGTATCGTTGGGATCATTATCTATTGTCGCCTGTTGTCTGGTTCTCTTTGTACCTCTAGCACTATCCTCAGCCAAATTAGCAAGATTCTTCATACGGTTTTGAGTAACCTGAGATTTACGATCTTTCAAATCCTCTTTTAGTTTGAGTTTCTCTTTCCTCTTCTTTAATAACTCATTAAGCTTTTCTCTTTTATCTTTCAGCCATCCCTTAAAATCATTTTTACGCCAATCTTCCTCTTGCTTTCTTCTTTCCTCTGCTTCTCTTATTAGTCTTTCTTTCTCCTCCTTTGCTCTCTGTCTCGCATCATAATTAGCTTTTAGAAGCTTTTGAACTTTCTTTTCCTTCAGTTGCTCTTCATTCAGTTGATCATCTGGGATATCAACTAGCTCAAACTTCCCTTTCATATTTTCATCCTCTTCCACCTCATCAATCACATCCGCTAACTCCAAGGCCTCCGCCTTCTTGATAGATCTCTGAACATTATAGAGATATTTTTTAAAGTCCCTTTCATCATCAAAACCTGCATTTTGTAATATCGATTGAACCTTCTTCTTAGGTTCACCCTCCAGTTGATCTTTTACTTTTGAGAAATAATCATATTCTTCTCTTTTTTGAATCAATCTCTCTTTCCTCTTTAATCTAGCTTGTTCTTGCAATCTCTTACCACTCTCTTTTCTCTTTTCAGCTTGGATTCGTAATTCCTCTTCACTCTTTTGTGGTGCCTGAATCTCTGTGAAAGGAGATTCCAGAACAATATTATTCTCTTCCAATCTATCAAGTTTTAAATAGCCATTAACTTCCTCATAATAATCATGTGAAACATAGCAATAATCTCTGTACATTTGTTCATACTGAAGATTAGAGAGCTTTGTGGGAAAATAAGGATACTTCAAATAAAGTAAATTGCTCAAATAGTCTATTGATTGGTGACCACCCCAATTTATCCTCTTTGCGTCAGATAATATTCCTTTCCCATCAAGAACTGGAATAACAGTAGTATCTTCGTAGCCACAATCCACTACAATGCCAGTAGAGTTCCAGTCATTATGTCCGTAGAAAGCAAGCAGACCTTCAACTCCCATGGAAACCTTAGGAACACCAAAGGATTCAAAGAGTGTCTGATACCAATTAGTTCTTTGCGACCGGATACAAGCCAGTTTTTCATTTATTATTATTGGATTTGAAATTCCGCTATCTGGTTGCACACCTAAATGGTGAAAGGTATATTGTAGTATATCTTCTGTCATATCCCAATTCACCACCAAAGAACCATCAAAAGGGCTTCTAGCTTGACCTCTGGCCGTCTGGTCTAACCATATATCGTACCCAATACAAGGGTAATATTTGTTCACTTTTCTATCACGATATTTCGAGAATCGATTAGGGAATGCTAATGCTGGAGATGCCACATTTGTATACCCGGCTCTGAGCTCGTAAGAGCCAAAATCAATTGCAATAGGAACACTAGGGTCATAACTAGAACTGTCGAGAATAGGTTCCGGACCGTCTCTCAATGGGGGATCATCTATTATCGTAACTTTCAGCGGTGTTAGAGAGGTATCTCTTGAATTATCACGACTCATTTTTAGTCGTTGCCTTACTTGACGCTGAATACACTATTTTTGTTCTCGAGGGGTCTTTTCTGTAACCTAAACTCTGCTGCTGCTAAAATAATTATTTTCTTTCGTCAATCGCCTTTGCTAACAAAGCAAGTTTCGTCAAAATGCTGGTAAAAAGCCTGTTAACTAAAAGAAAGAGTATTTGCAGGTGAGTTGTGCACACCAGGAAAAAAAATGAATTACAGCCTGTCCGTCGACATATTTAGTCATTGAATCGAGGAATGAGATTTCTGTAATTTATTATATTGATGTGTATCGTGCTAACCTGCTGAACTCGAGACAAGATCATAACACTTTCACTGGGGGTAAATCGAACAAAGCAATGCCTGTAGGTTTAGAATGTATATAAGTAAGAAAGCAAGGTAGGAAAGGGAATTAGAAATATGTATATATTGTTGGTAATAGAAAGAAATTAAGGATAAATCTATTGGTCCATGTTGATATGTTGTCGTGAATTCTAAAAACTCTAAAAATTATCATCCAGCAAGTCCTCAAGATACATCGAAGGTGTTTTTCTGTGGCTCCTTATTGGTGTTCTGGTGGGTGATCTTGTAGGAGATCTCGATGGCGACATACTAACAGATGATCTGTTTCTTCTATGGTACTTGTCCTTTGAAGGTGTCTTTCTGTGAGTTCTCTCTGGCGAAACCGCCAGATTATCAGGTCTGCTTAGTTCCTGTACTGATGGGGTATTGCAACTGTCATTAAAAGACGTCGCAGGTTTCTTTGGGGTCATGAAAATGTTAGCTTCGTTCCTCTGTTGCTGCATGTTCATTACCTCAACTGTAGGCGAGATGAACAAGGACCTTCTGTTGTATTGGATTTCATCCTGGACTGGGTTGAACATTTGCACACTTTTGTTATCGATAGTGATTGCATCTGTTAAAGACTCCCAAGAGTCATTTCTCGTTGGTGTCTTCATAACATCATTACCGAATAGACCAACTTTGGATTTTCTGATTTTCTCGTAAGCTTGTGTTTTGTTAGAGTTGTTCGTTGTTGCCTTAGAGAGACCAAACTTCTCATCGTCGCCGCCGTAGCTATATAGCTCGCTACTGGCTGTGCTGAAGATGGAGTCGTGGTGGCCATGCCCTCTGTGAAACTTATTCCCCGCGCCCATGCTCTCCATGTAGTCTTTCTTTGTTCTCTTGTAAGTCAGGTAGGAGGTGACGGCCCACCACAGGAAGATCACCAGACAAAGAAATCCAGCTATGGCCCCTACGGCAATGAACACTGTGCCAGACAGTGCATCTGTTCTGAAGATGTAAGGGTTGTCGTCTCCGCTAGGTGGCAATATGGCAGCTGTCGGTGTGATGGAGCTGGACGCAGAAGTTGCTAACGAGCTAGTAGTCATACCAGCAGAGGATGTAGTAGTTGAGGCAGAGGTAGCTGTATCATCGTTCGAGGTTGTTGCAGATGTTGTCGTTGAGTCTACACTAGTTGAAGTACTGGATTCGGAAGCAGTAGAACTTGCACTAGTGGTAGTGGAACTTGCACTAGTGGTAGTTGAACTTGCGCTACTCGAGGTAGTCCTATCTGTGACTAGTTTGGGCAGTCCACGCTCCTGCAGAATCAACTCCTGAGCAACCAACTTCTTCCTCCTAACCATGCTGCGTTGATATAGTTTTTGTGTTGCGTGTGCTTATGTGTCTGTTGGCAAGCAATATAGGATATTAGTCCTTGGAGAAGTCCTTTTGTATGAACAAACTATCCTTGCAATTCTACTTTAGTTTTCCTTTGTGCGATATTGAAAAGATCATATGCCTGGGATGGGGCCAGGAGGGATAAGGTGAGTCTACCCCATGGCAAAGTGCTCAAAGATCAGAGGCAACATGTTGACGAGGCACTTGCGACACGCAATAGTTGTGCCCAGGCTCGAGTAAAGCTATTCAATATGGATGACCCCCCCCCCACTGTGAAGAGCCATTTTTTGCGATGTTGTTTACACATTTCCCGATCGGGTATAGTAATTGCCCTAAAAAAGAGGTCTCTCTATGTGTGTCCTAAAGAGGAAAAGCGCAGGCAGTACCTGAGCGCCAGCCCGGCAGTGCCCACAGCTTTCCACTTTCCAGTATTGTAGTCCCTACACCGGATGATTGAACACTCGGTGCAAGCAGTACAATCCACAGTGTGCAGCACTACGCTCCAGTGCACACAGCAATCGCAATATTGGTAGTAGCAGCACATTGAGTGTGTTACCCGGAATATCGAATTCCCGAGCTGACATTCGCATGGGTACAGCAGGGTAATGCACATGGCGAGCAGGGCGACAACTGGGCAGTGGCGGGGGGGAGTGGGGGCAGTGCCGGGCCTCTCTCTCTGAGCGGTGATTACGATGTCTGTACGATGGGTTTAGTGTGTGTGCGCGTCTGCACATACAATATACTCTTGCACATACAGTGTACTATTACTTGGTAACTGGACTCGTGGATGTACCTTGCGGGATAGTATCCGTTCGCTTGCTTTGTGTACGGACAGAGTGTGACGACATCTTGTAAACACTGCAGATGTGTAAGGAGAACCGGAACAAGTACATCCCGCCGCTGAACTTCGCGCCGATAGTCAGCACCGAGGTGTCGCTGTACCGGTCCGGGTACCCGATGCCGCTGAACTACCCGTTTATACGGGACCAGCTACACCTGAACACGGTGATCTACGTCGGCGACAAGGAGCCCGTTGCGGCGTACACGGAGTTTCTGGCCGAGCAGCGGATCAACTTCCACCACATATACATGGACTCGTGCCGGGACCCCGACATCGACGCCCAGATGGACCGCGTGCTGCAGCTCGTGCTCAACTCGCAGAATTACCCGATCCTGATCCACTCGAACAAGGGGAAGCACCGCGTGGGTGTCGTCGCGGGGATCATCCGCAAGCTGCAAGGGTGGTCTGTCGCGGGGATATACCAGGAGTACGGGCTGTTCTCTGGCGGGATGAAGGACGAGGCGGACCTCGAGTACATCACCCTGTTTGAGACCGACATCCTGATGGACGCCGCGACGGTGCCGCAATTCGCCCTCCGAAGACACTCGCGGTGTTTTACCAACACCGCATGATACAAACATACGCATAATGAAAAGAGATGGTGTAATGCCCGCGGTACTGGTGTGATATCGTGTGTGATACAAAGACGGAACTTAAAAAGCTCAAAAATGGTATTATATGACAATATATAGCGCAGTATAGCAAACAATACATGACATCACGATGTAGTACAACACAACACAACACGATGTAGTGCAATACATGACAACACGATGCAGTTACAACACAACACAACACGATGTAGTTACAACACAGCACAACATAATATAGTACAACACAACACAACATAGCCAAATATAGCCAAATATAATATCACACAATATAGTACCAACGTATAGCTTATTATGGCAATGGATAGAGTTATACAGCACAATGCGGTGATGCGACCACACGGCGCAGAAGCACCTGCAGGGCTCGCATTGTGCCATGTCTTTTTTATTTGTGCGGGCTTTGCTCTGAGGGTTTGTGTGCAAATCGGTGGGCAGCACGAGAGAAATGCCGCACTGCCTGTGTTCCGGCGCACGCGTGTGTGTTCGGGTCCCAAGGAAAGAAATTTTTGTTTACACTTACGTTTATAAAACCTTCCTTATGCTTACTGGGACAGTGCAACTGGGGGGATTCTAAACCAGAAGTCTTCTTATATGCTAGATTCTTTGCTCATACAAGGCAGGAAGAGTGTGAACTAGCGTGTTGAGGCTGCTAACTAGTGACAGGTTTTTTGGAGGCGCGAACAAGACCACGGCGGAAAGGAAACGCACTCGGAACTCTAGCATATTGTCCTGTAGGAATACGATTCTGCAGGCTTCGTCGTAAATAGCAGTGCTAATTTTTGGAGTGGCAGCAGCTGCAAGAGGAATCATCTGAAGTGTAATTGCTGTGGAGGTGAGCTACACAAAGGAAAACAACAACAACGCAGACATAAGCTACTGTTCGTTGAAATCAAAACAACGGCCAAAAAGAAAATAAACAAAAGAAGAAGGACATAAACGCAACATCGCTTGCATCTGCGGGAAGGCACACATATATAAGCGGAGTTAGAAATATGGCTGACTCGAATGCTAGGAACCAGCAGGGACTTACAAATGCTGTTGTGTCTGCACTGGCGGTACCGGAGTTGCCCACCAACGTGGCCAGAAAATTCTCCAACGACAGGAACATAGCAACTGAGGTACAGGCGTATGCTAAGATCTCAGGAAGAGACTGGACGTACTATGTCAAGAACCTAGAGGTGTCTATAGGGAGGCATACAGACCTCGGGAACGGGTACGCCAACAAGGAGGACTCTGAGTCGCGTATCGATATAGACCTGGGTCCGGCAAAGGTCGTATCTAGGAGACACGCAACTATTAAGTTTAATATCCCTTACGGCAGATGGGAACTGCAAGTTGCAGGGAGGAACGGTGCCAAGGTGAATTTCCACAGAGTCGAGGCTGGTCCTGATGCACCCAGCATTAAATTGTCTTCTGGTACGATACTCGATATTGGTGGTACGCAGATGATGTTTATATTGCCTGACCAGGAGCCATTTTTCCCTCAGGAATGTTTGGAAAACCTAATGCCAACACTTGTGAGTATATATGGTGTTGATGGATCTAATGTCCAGGACAACCCATTGCTACAAGAGGTGATACGCGAATCGAATTATGTCAGAACTCACAAGGAGCTGTCGCGACAACAAAGTAACGGTCAACAGATTAGAACTTTCAAAATGTACGGAAGTGGCTCTTCCTTGAACCTGACTGATGGAACTCCAAATTTCTACGGTACGGCAGCTACTACCGTGGCAGGCAGCAATAATGTGAACCAGGGAAACAGTAGAAAAATCAACCACTCATATTCAAATAGCAGCGGCAGTACAGGTGGTGCTTCGATGATGCAGGCCAATATAGGTACTATGAACGATTTTCCACAGTCTTTGGACTTTGCTTCAGATTTATCGAGAGATGAGAATAGAAACATCAAGCCACCATATTCTTATGCGACCATGATCACACAAGCTATACTATCAACAGAAGAGGGGGTTATTTCACTCGCCGATATTTATAAGTATATCTCCACTCATTACGCTTATTACCGTTTTGCAAAAACAGGTTGGCAGAACTCTATTCGTCACAATCTTTCATTAAATAAGGCGTTTGAGAAAGTTCCAAGAAGACCAAATGAACCTGGTAAAGGTATGAAATGGAGAATTAGCAGAGACTATCAAGAAGAATTCTTACAAAAATGGAATAGTGGTAATGGTAACAAGATAAGAAGGGGATCATCAGTATCAAGACAATTGCAATTACATATGTCAAAATTCAATAGTCTTCCGACGCAGCCTTCTTATAATGATGATTACATTGGTGAAGACAAAAGAGTGTCTAAGAAACATTCTAAGAAATCTAGTACAAGTAGTGGTGGTACAATGAGTACTGTCAACAGTGGCCAAAACTCCTTGAGCTCGATCGATAGCCATCCTGACATAGCTTTTGATAAATATGGTATGATGGGATCCCAGAGAAATGCGATACAACTTCTACCACCTACAGTTTCTGATCAAAATCCAGCATATATTAATCAGATACAGCAAGCTACAGCCAGAGATACCTTAGACCCTGCATCTAATTTCAATAATTTAAGAAAGAATCCAACTAATAATGCTTTGGTCTCTTTCACTAATGCATCTACCAGTTATAGCAAGCCAAACCCGATAAGCACTGGTATTCCTAGTTTACCAAGCATAACTACATCGGGTTTACAAACTTTACCACTTCCCTCAGCTCCAAATTCCACAAATACGAACTTCAACCCTCCATCTGCAAATCTGCTATCAGCTGGAAATCCACATATCTCACCCTCATATGATTCTTTATTGAGGTCACCAACGAAAACATTTCATGTAACAGCTATGGAAGCCTATACACCTGAGAGAGGCAGTGCCCAGACAAATATTTCACCATCTCAAAGTCGCCTTGCCGGGGCAAATGGTATAATAGACCCAATGGCTCAGCATTTAGGTAATATGGCACCGGGATATAACGATAATTTACGGAAGTCTGATTCTGCTCCAACTCTCCAGGACCCTACTGCTCAAAAGGGCCTCAATACTTTAAATGAAAGGCTAACACCAGCTAATTTTGGTAGTGCCAAGTCTTCGCAATATAAAGGTTCCCCAAATGGTTGGAATTCTCTTCTTTTCAGCTCAGTAAACAATACCCCAAAATTCACGATAGATAACAGTGACATCAACAAGTCAGGGTCTACATCAATCAATGGAAGAGGGAGTCTTTCACTGGATAAAGCTAACGGAGAAGGCACCAAGACTATCGAAAGCCACGTAGACCCAACTCTGAAAAACGAAAAAGTACCTGAGTTAACTGTGAATATGCCTGATGTGGATAATAAAGATATCACATCTTCTCCTTTAAAGAGACACCTGGAGAATAGAAGAAGCCCCGAGGGAAATATGACAGAGGACTCCTCAGGAAAGAATGAAAAGGGATTACTACTAGACACAGATAGTGCTAAAATCACAATAGTAAAATAGATATAAACAAGACGTGTAGCAATTATATACACAATTTACATCCATACGCTTTCAATATCTATTCGAGCCCTCAGCACTTCGCTGATGACCATGATACACAAAATTATTCTGATGTTCGATTTAATCCAACTTTAGTATTACCAACCAATTTAAATGTATACACAAATTCATAATGTTCCTTAAATACTTATCCAGTATTCACATGAAACTAATAACTCACAAAGCTAGATAAGTGAATGGGGTGCTCTAATACTAATCATTAGCATTTATGACGAAACCAAAACAAAGGGAAACGAGGATCACATTCAGCTTGGCAGAAGAAAAGTGCTTTGATTGAATGACAGTCAGTTCAAAAGCAAAACAAACAAACAAAAAACAGACATTATCAATCAAGCATTACCCGCATGGAAGACTACACATAAGTCATTATAAACGTAGTCACATGAATGGAAATATCTACAAGATAAGAATCAATAGAAAATATTTGTGACCGTTAAATACCCAGACACCCAGATACACATCCTGACATCTCTAACAGGTGTGGGCTACGATGGTTTTCCTGTTTATGTACCATTGTGCAGGCCCCAGAGAGGACAACCTGTGTCCTGTGGGGGAGATTCCGAAAGTCAGAGGGAGTGGGCCAATTAGTGAGGGCCACCGGCCTGTAGATTCTGCCTCCCCCCACGTTCTCCCTAACGTTCCGAATCCAGGACCTGGGAGGTGTCGTATCTGGCCCTAAGCATCCGGTACCAGTGAGCAAATGCTTCTGCACTTCCCCATCAGAGCTCTTACGCCTGCGGGGCTAGGCAGGTTTGGCAACAGCACCTTTCCTGCCTAGGTGTTGGTGGTGGGCTCAAACCCGAGCCTAGACAGAGAGACAGTGCCTAAACCTCTGTCTGTTTCGTGGTGCACAGCTAGCCTGGTTGAGTGAGAGGGGGGTTACCTCCTCGTGGTGGTGCTAGTGTGGGCGTGTTGGTACCGTTTGGATGCCAGCCTGGTGGCCTTGGGAAGGAACTGGACAGGCGGGAAGCTCACCGGCAGGCTCTTCACCAAACACGCTTTGTGAGGCAGAGCAGTCGGACTGTGGGTAACACTGAGAGAGCAAGCGCTGCCCACTGCCGTGGCCCCGGGCGATTCCTGTGTAGACCGCCTCATTGCACTCAGCTCAGCAATTTTGCAAAAAATGAATTTTAGCATTATTGAAGGCATATTATTAAAACAAGAGGCTATTGAAAGGACAGGCTTACCTCTATTTCAAGAGACACTAAGAAAACCACAACCTAAGAAGAGATAAGATGTCTACTTTCGAAAAAGTCGTTGTTATTGATGGTACGTAAAGCAGATTAATGAGTTACTTCAGCGAACAATTATGCAAAATGAGAAACACTGGGCGAGAATAGTGATACCGCCAATATGGCTGACTTATGGCTTGATGGAATGATATACTGGATTGAATATCTACGAAACCATAGAGTTGTATGGAGATAAGTGCGCAAATTTGTTAAAATATTTTGTATGGTCACAAGGAAAGAAAATAAGCCGTGATGATTATCAAAACGCCGTGGTAGTGGGAAGAATATATATGGGCCATGAAAAACGTGGGGAGTTATTGAGTGCTATTCAACACAAGGTGTATCGAATGTATATTATCAAATGCTATAATGTGTTCCAGCTGAATCCAGTACAAAAAAACGATTGAATATTTTACTAACTATATTATAAAAATTCTTTTCTTTTGCCCTATTATGTTGAGATGAAACTCTAGATAATATGAGTGAAACAAATTAGTTTTTACACAATATGAATAGCTAAGGGTCACTTGGTTGGTCGTTTGGCCTCCATTGTTGCTAAGCAACTATTGAACGGTCAAAAGATTGTTCTTGTCAGAGCTGAAGCCCTAAACATCTCTGGTGAGTTCTTCAGAAACAAGTTGAAGTACCACGACTTCTTGAGAAAGGCTACTGCTTTCAACAAGACCCGTGGTCCATTCCACTTCAGAGCCCCATCCAGAATCTTCTACAAGGCTGTCCGTGGTATGATCTCCCACAAGACTGCCCGTGGTAAGGCTGCTTTGGAAAGATTAAAGGTCTTCGAAGGTGTCCCACCTCCATATGACAAGAAGAAGAGAGTTGTTGTTCCAGAGGCTTTGAGAGTCTTGAGATTGAAGCCAGGTAGAAAGTACACCACTCTTGCTAAGTTGTCTACTTCCGTCGGTTGGAAATACGAGGACGTTGTCGCCAAGTTGGAAGAGAAGAGAAAGGTTAGATCCGCTGAGTACTACGCCAAGAAGAGAGCTTTCAACAAGAAGGTCTCTGTTGCTTCTGCTGCTTCCGCTGAATCTGATGCTGCTAAGAAGTTGGCTGCTCTAGGTTACTAAGCATCTTTATAACCCGCATCCATTTATCATCTTCGACTCTTAACTAACATCACAACCTCAAAACGAATATAATACTTAAAATTTTTAATTTAAATTTTAAATCAAATATAAACCATTCAATATATTATCTTTATTATATATAATAATATAACATAACCTTTCATTATAATACAAAAAGCTTCAGTTTATAAAGAACTGAGAATGGATCGTAGGTTTCGTGTATACAGCATGAAACATAATTGATATCTTTTTTAACATTAAATTTACATTTGTTAAGTCAGAAACATTGGTAACAACCTAACGTATCAAAGGCAAACAGGACCACAGATATTCCTCATTGAATCCTTTCAAAATCACGTGGTTGGAGAATGGGTACTCATACTGCATCCAGTATGGTGCTAACTAGACATAATGAATCTATATTCACAAAGCTATGTATATGAAAGGAACATAAAAATAAAGAAAAATAAAATTCAACAAATCTTATTAATTTGCGAATCTAAATATGTACACGGGAATGCAAATGCACCTTCGGCATTTATCATGCTTCTTTTGTCAAAAGTATATGTCAACTTCACTGAAATTCATTTCTTTCATCTGTCGTTGCCCTAAACGCTTGGCAATGGGGACAATAGATTGAACAAATTTGGCTTGTTAGCAGTGTGGGCCCAGCCTAGGTATAGAACAAATGGTATCCAACCATAATGGGCAACTCTTTGAGTTAGATCAAAGATCTTGTTGAAACGTTCCTTAGATTCGTCGCTTAGAATAAAAGATGGCAGAAAGTTCATTATTGTACTTGTATGTATTATTGGACTGTAGGATTGATGTTTTACCTGTCCTTGAATTCATGTCAAGTTAGGAATAATTATGTATGTCCTGCTTGACCATTTTCAACTTCCTTTACGTCTAACTCTCCCAAAGAAAAAAACAGAGCCGGAATAGTCACAGTAAACGATATGAATCATTGATAGGCAATATGAAGGAGAATGATAAATTATTCAAACTATTCGGGCATTTGTTTTCCTAGCATTGCAACAAACTAACAACTATTAATACCAATAACCACTTGAATCCTTTTTTTTGACCTCAATCCATCAAATATCACAGTTTCTCAATATGGTTATAGAATATCAATATTAGATTTACATATTCGCTATATACTGGGTAATCGATTAAATGAACAAATTGTATTTACTTTTTTTGTGGTATTTCATTTAGTCTCCTTCAAAGTATAAGTACTGTTATTGTAAATTCAATTACTCAAAGCAACAATTGCAATGGGTTTTCAATAACTGTCTTCAACTCCTTCATAAAGTCACCACCCTTAGCACCATCAATGGTTCTGTGATCAAAGGTACCAGTGATATTGACTTGGTCATCAAATGCAATACCGTTCTCAGCACCGGCATCCTCAACAGCAACTCTCTTAACAGTACCAATAGCCAAAATAGTAGACTGTGGTGGATTAATGATGGAGGTGAACATAGATACCGCGTGGTTCATACCCAAGTTTGAGATACAGATAGTACCACCTTGGAATTCCTCTGGCTTCAGCTTGTTAATCTTAGCACGTTGGGCTAGTTCTTTAACTTCCTTCGAAATTTCAACTAGACCCTTAGATTCAGCATTTTTAACAATAGGTGTCAAAAGACCAGTTGGAGTAGCGACTGCGACGGACACGTCAACATTCCTGAATCTTCTTATAACGCCTTCATTTTCTAGCCAGTAGGAATTAGCATCTGGAACCCTTCTAGCAGCAACCGTTACGGCCTTGATAAAAATATCATTGATGGATAGTTTGTATTGATCCTTAGCGGTGGCATTTAAAGATTGCCTCAACTTCAATAATTTGGAAACAGAGATGTCGGAAGATACAATGTAAGAAGGTGTACCTTGTGTTGACTCTAACAGACGCTTACCGATGATTCCTCTCATGTTTGAAATTTCAACATCTTCGTAAGAAGCGCCTCCCAACGAGCCAGAAGGTGCACCGGCGACTGCACCACCAGCGGAGGTGCTCTTTGGTGCACTTTCTAGGTACTTTTCAACATCTGCCTTGGTGATACGGCCACGAGGACCTGTACCCTTAACACTCTTCAAAGCAATACCCTTTTCCAAAGCAATAGTCTTAGCTAATGGAGATGCGATGATTCTGTCGCCAGTTGACACAGGAGCTGAGGATGACGACTCAGACTTGGCCTTAGGCTGTTCGGATTTAGACTCAGTTTTAACCTCTTCTTTCTTTGCCTCCTCAGCTGCGGGAGCAGGAGCTGCCTGAGTTGAACCACCAGCATCCTCAATGGTGAAATCTTTGAATGCAGCAACATCTTCAGCATCTTCAACATAGACTGCAATTGGCTTGCTAACTGGGACGTCTTTAGTTCCAGCAGGAACTAGAATCTTAGCTAGATAACCCTCGTCCTGGAACTCGAAGTCCATTTGAGCTTTGTCAGTTTCAATTTCAGCCAAAACATCACCTGGAGCGAGGGAGTCACCCTCCTTCTTACTCCAGACAGCCAAATTACCTTGGCTCATTGTAGGAGACAAGGCAGGCATGTCAATAACAGTGTGTGGTGGGAACGAAGCGTATAATCTCAATTGCAAAGGTGTGATGCGAGATCTAACCAGCGTAGCCCTTGCTGTCCTGGGCAATGCTCTCAACAATGCAGACATTTTCCTTTAATTGTGTTATTTGATAACCTTCAGAACAGAATCTTCTCTTACTACCAAACTGAAAAGCTAATACCGATTTCTTACCCAGTCTTTAATGCTAATAGAACCTGTCCACTGCAATGCCAAAATGAGTTCTAACAATCAATGACACTATCTAGATTTCTCCTTTCTTAGAATATAGTCAAAATCAATCGTCGTACACCCGAGGTATATCTAATCTAAAACAATCGACTTCCTGTAGCTGCCCTTGTTTGCACCTTCTGAAGCTGTTCAATGGCCTAAATCGATGTTGAACCCATACTGCCATTGACTCGAGTAGTCCCTATTCGCATGGCCATCCTTCCTCCTTCTTCCCCCCCCTCCCCCGCCAATGGAGAAAACGCAACAACCACGCAGCCGTGCAGTCGCACGTGAATACGTCATGTGTGATATTAAATCGATAGTGTGCTTAAGTAACCATCTCATCTACATAAATATCAATGTATACATGCTCATTAGTATATGTGTGTGTCCGAGATTATTCGGTGCTCTAACAGAATACCCATCTTGACTGTTTCCCTATATGCCGATGTACAGTTCAGTCTCTGATAAACCAGTTATCCAAAGTGAGAGGGTTCTTTAGATAGTCAGGGTCTTCTACTGTTTGTGGCAGGAGTTTCCGCTTGTTGTTAGTGTAGTCCTCATCCCATTCTACTTTGATACTGCCTGTAGTTTTGTCCTTCAAGAGTGTTTGACAGGTTTGCCATGAAAACCGCACCATCTCAATAGGCCATCCCTGCAATGGTTTCTGGTATTTTCTGAGCCATGCGACGGTTTTGGGATCTGACGGATAACCTGAGCCTGTAATCTCGTCGGGTGATCTTTTCAGGCTCTCGATGAGGAGATCTCTCGTTACTTTTGCAACAACACTCGCGACACTAACAACACAATATAGAGAATCCGCCTTCTTGGCCACCGTAAATTTTATTGTTGGAAATCTTTGCTCTAGTTTCTTTTGATAGGAGGCAGGTGGTCCCACAGTGTCAACGTATATATGATCAATCTTTACACCTCTATCCACCACTCCTTGTATCAATGCCATAGTCACGTCATGCGCCTGTTCGTTAAGATTATAGTTTCGTGACGGTGGGTAACGGGACATACCTGTCGATATATCGAACGGGGTAATTGCTGTAGTCGCATATCCTACACCACTGATCTCCCCTTCATAGATCAACTTGAACAACTGTCTCCGCACAGGATCGGTAAGCTTTTTAGAGTCATCAAATGAGTAATTCGGTATCAACACAGTATCTTGATATTCTTTTGTGCAGTAGCTTATCCCATACACCATATGTCCCATAACAGGACCACGCCCAGCCTCATCAACACCTAGAATGATTGGTAGTTGGGTATCGAGCAACTCTTCTGGAACGGGTGAGAAATACGTTTTGGTTCTTAATGAGCCAAGAGATTCTTGCACAGTAGGTGGTAGTGGGCTATCTATTGTCATGGTATGTATCACAATCGCGTTGCTTTTGGGTTCTTGAGAATTAACGATCAAAAACAACTGCAATTTTAAACAATTACTTTAGTTGTTTGCATAACAGGCCCGCGATGAGCATCACCAAATGTCGTGTCTTGATCCACAGCGGCACGCGATCAATAACGCGTCAGCTCACCAATAGTCACGTGAGAAATGTATGTGGTGAATCCAGCTTTAAATGGTAATACTGTTGGTTGAGACCAGTACACTTCGTTGAATACATTATAGTGAAACTATATTTACATGTTAACTTGCTTATTTAAATTGGGCTTCTATGTAAAGAGAGAGAGAGAGAGAGATAGACAGACAAGAAAAGTGAAAGAACCCATGCTACTGTCTGTTGACGTCGTCAATTGATCCAAAAGATAATACTTCCTCAATTCTTTCTGACCCACTCAGGAGCATACATAGACGGTCTATACCGAGTCCGAATCCGCCTATAGGAGGCATCCCCCATTTCATTGCATTCACATACTCGTGATCGATAGTATCTATTGTTTCATTGTCATCAAATTCTTGGCTGATCTGTGCTTGCTGTTCAAACTTCTTCAATTGAATTTGTGGGCAATTCTCCTCTTCATATGCATTTGTATATTCTCTGCCATTGATAAAGAGCTCAAATCTTTTTGTAGTTCTGGGCTCAGATGTATTGCTTTTTGCCAGAGGAGATATAACTGCTGGGTGGTGATATATTAGAGTCGGCAACAACGTGTTACAATATTTCTCCTCAATTAACGTTTCACAAAGTTTATTTAAAATATGAGATGACGAGTGATCAGTGCTCACCCCAAATAGTTTACCTTTAATTCCACCTGGAATTATTTTCAGCAATTGTTGTGGATCCTCTATATTTACATTATTCAAGTCAACACCTAGTTCCTTTGACAAAGTGGGCATGAACTCAACCTTTTTGAACTTCCATTTGTTTTGCTCTAGTGTTTCTTTTAATTTAATAGTGCTTTCAGGTAAGTATGGACGCAAAGTATTGTTTGAGAAAAGATCCTCTATTACATTCTTGAATAATATCTCATTAAGTTCGATAAGTCCGTCCATAGATAGGTATGACTGGTAAAACTCCAATGTAGTGAACTCTGGGTTATGTGTGCCATCAATTCCTTCGTTTCGGAAATTTTTTCCAATTTCAAAAACTCTGCTCATTCCACTAATTATTAACCTTTTTAACCATAACTCTGGTGCTATTCGTAATAGTAATTGTTCAAAATGTTTTGAAGATGTCGAAAAAGGTGTTGCAATTGCCCCATTGCTCTTGGCAGACATGATCGGTGTTTCTACTTCAAAAAAATCTCTTTCCTCCAAAAACCTTCTTATTGATCTTAAAATTGAGCTCCTAATTAAAATATTCCCAACCCCATTTATTTGATAATTAACAACTTTGTTGCTATTTGCTTTGACAACATCAGTTAGCTTCAATGGCAAAGGCATTTGTGCCGGAGATAGTACTTTAGGGAGCCTGGTACATCGCAAAGATAAATTCCTCATTTTTGATTTTGAAAGTCTCGGTACCCCATACGACTGAATGTAGTCCCCTCTTTTCAAGAAATTCAGTTTCGACTCAAATGCCTCCTTATCAATTATTTCGTTATAGTTCAAGATAAGTTGTATAGTATTCGAATCTTCTACTAAGTCTATGAACACCATCTTCTTCCCGGAGAATCTGATGCGTTTGATTCGACCATTGATAGTAGTCATATAGTTTATATTTTCCAATTGTGAGTCATCTAATCCTCCAAACTTATCGCTAAATTCCTTGATTCTCAAAATATTGGAGCTAATTAAATCAGTCATAGACGGATAATACCTTTCTGGAGATCTCACTATTTCTGCATTCCTATTCGAAAATTCCAGGTTACTCGAATCGATTGCGAGTTTGGAGGCAAAACGTGCGATCCGCCCAAAGTTTGTTATCCCAGTTCTGCTTCTGGAATATAACATACTGCTCGCAGCCGCATTCTTCTCCGAGAACCAATGATGTTTTGACCTTGGAAAGTTACTCTTTGTGAACTTAATTGCTGAGTTGAATGAATAAATATGTCAAGGGCTCCTCGGTAACGATACTTCAAAATACCAAAAAAATTAAAGATTCCGGGTAACGGATTGTAGTCTCATTGTCAACGCACCTACTTCATGTAAATTAGTGCTATCATAGCAATTAGTTTACTAACCATGGATTATGTGCTATAACGAGCTCAATATTTATACAATTATAACTTCTTTTGTGCCCATTATCCTGTAATTGCGGCTTTTAATAATGCATTATTGATCGTCTACTATTTATTCCGAATGTTCAAAAAAAAAAATTAAAATGCACTGCTGAATACTATTTATAGGTATGACTACAAATTCTCAAATACGTTAATTGATGCTAATGATGTACGTCTATCTGATGGCTTGTTCATTTTCTATCTTTATAGGTAATCCTTCCTGTTTGCTGTTCTAACAAATCTTCTTAGTTGCCATTCGACATCCGCATCCTTGTTCTCCAATGTTCCAAGCCTTAGTTCGTATAATCTCATCTCAAATCTAGGCCCAACCTCTGCCATTTCAACACCATCTTTAGTACGTACGTAGACATGCTGTCTCACACTGATGAAGTCACCTCTGTTCGCGAACGTTATCACTCTGGAAGAATCCTTCTTTGGTCCGGCTGGAAACAAGTGCTTCAACACTGTTACTACTCGTTGCCCCAATGGTGTGGTGAAGTTATCAAATATCAGATGAGGATTGACCTCACTCTGGTTACCTCTATTGACAATATCATGTCTCAAGACAACGTTGTGTAAACTGAAAAAAGCCGTTGGCCCGTATGGAAAATGTGATACAGTCAACGATGTTGGAACACCTCTGTGCTCATGTAGGACAACCAGGTCCGTGGTTCCTGACTTTTGACAAGCAGATACCAGATCAGCCATAACATAATTACCTCTATTTAACCTGACGGCATTGGGGAAAAGCAACTTAATCTCTTTGGCAAACTGTGCCAGCCTTGAACTCGGGTCTCTAGAAGTGGTAACTATTACACGTGCATCCACTATACCACTACTGGCTGCATATTCATCATCCATACCAGCCTCATCTTCGTTATCAGCCATTGTCTGATCATATCTGAAATCTTTTTGCAATTGTTCATCCTCAGCCAATTCTTTCGGTAGAGGTTTACCTTGTGCCAGAGCTTGTTTGATGATCTGTCTTTTCTGTTGTAGTTGCGTCTCCTGTAGCTCTTGGGCTTTCTTATAGAGATACTCTCTTCTTTCACGGGCCTGTCTTCTCAACATCTTGTTTTCTTATATTTTATTTTCCTGTCCTGCAAAACTCCAACAAAAAATATGACCACAGTAAATATTACTTCAAAATAGACGTATAGCTATAAACACAATAGCAAACCGGTACTGTTTACGCTTCTTAAACCCAGAACAACTGCGATTACCACTACTCACTACCCATGCTTAAATGCAGGCATCGCAATTTTGAATGAGATGCTCATCGCAAAAATTTTTTTTTCCTAAAATTTTCAGCTAAAGCTCAGTCCGGGTAAATACTGGATATAAACGTAAGCGAGTAATGAGAGTGACCATATTGAATATATATAACTAGAGGTAGAACCACATACAGTCTGCTCCCATTCCACAAAGAATGAACTTTCTTAGCCAGCTATTCTCAAGCTATGTCGTTGATATATGGTACAGAATTAGGAGGAGTCTGGTAGTAATTTCATTAAATGTGTATATATAGTTAAGTCTACTTATGCCGTCTTGTATTTTGAGTTCTTTGGTATCTTTCCTCTTCAGATATCTCCATTCTTGTTTTCAGAGCTGAATTTTTCACGTTCTTAATAGGAATGTCCATAGATTCCCGTCTTGTTAATCTTCTCCCTTCTCGCTGACCAACCGCGGCTGCGACAGCTTTCCGTTGCTGCTGCACACTGTTCGGCAGGAACATGTGGGTAGCCAGCGCTGTAGGTAGTAATGTCTGAGCCGTTAGTGGCGCATTGGATTCATGGAGATACCTGGCACTTGTATTGGAGGAAACAATACTGCTTGAACTTCCCCGTCTAGAAGAACCGCGCATATTTGAAGTTGATCTCGTCAAGGTTTCCCTTATGAACTGTGAAGGTTCAATAAATGTGTTCTGTGGAGGTGTAACTGAACCGATCGCAGTAATATTAGTGGTCTCAATTGTGGGTGCGTGTGTTGTTGAATTGATCGGATAATTAGGTGATGTAATGGCAGAAGATATTGAACCTTGACGAGATGGAGTGTGCGGTCTATCATATGAGCTTTCGCCTGCATCTTTCCCGCTCTTGGTGCTAGAATCCGAATGCTCGTTGTGGAAAAGTCCACTTAGTAAACTTCTACGAAGTTGATGCGGCTGGTTGGATGTATGCAATTTATCCAAGGGATGCATATTATCTAGATTTTCAGGTGATGTCGATGAATTCTTTTTTTCAATGTGGCTGCCCTTCGAAAATAACAATTTATCCCACTGTTTCTTATAGTACTGGTCATCATCCTCGTCATTATAGTTTTCAGCTTCTTCGTCGTCCTCTATGTCATCGGTGTAAAACTCAGAGCTATCTGATACGCTATCCCAATCTGATTCATCTTCATCTTCACTGCTAAAAAATATTTTATTGTCCTTTTTATTTTTGCCATTCGTATCCTCCCCAAGTGGTGCACGTTTAGGTTTTCCAAAAAGGGATTCATGCTTGAAAATGCTATACTTGTTGTCATGTTTACTAGAATTAGATGAAGTGCTTGAAGTGGTTCTTTTATGGGTTGATTTTCGAGTAGCTATATCTGCCGGCGACTTCGATCTACTCTTACTTCTTTTGTTACTGATCAAATCACTGTTTGTAGCAGTTTTTCGCACTATCACCATATTTGTATCAAATCCGGTAACGATCATCTGAGGATTTTCCTTTTTATTTGCCTGCTGTATCTGGGCATATTGTTTGCTATAAAACAACCTGGGATTATTGTTTCCATCACCACTACTGGTCTGGTTGCCAGATCTGTCCTCCTGGTTATGCTTTTGAAATAATGCCGTCGTGGACTTATGCTGTCTTTCCTTAATAAGGTGCTGTTGCTTCTCTGGCTGCGATATCGTTCTCTGCAGATTTTCATTGCTTCTGTTGCTCTTGACAGCTTTGCCACTACTGTGTAAAGTTTCCATGGGTCGTACCGGAAGGGCTCTGGCTCTATTATCGCCATTTCGTACTTGATCCTGTACCGCTTTCTTGCTGCCACCCGCCAAGGTGCCACCACCGCCACTGTTCATTGGGTTTAGTATGTGGTACATGTTCTTCACCCCGTCACGCTTTTTCGAAGAATTTATGTCCTTATTTCGCAGCATCGCCTTATTCAAAATACGCCAACTCAAGTTCCCCAGACGGTCGCCCTGCTGCACCGTCTTCGACGTCTTTATCAGTGTGAGGTACAGATCCAACGTGTCGAACATGTACAGTCTCTCCGGTGTGAAGAGATTGGGCGACACCTTCAGGAAGTCACCTGTCCTCGAAGCTATCACCCGCTCCTCTCCCACACCACTTGTGCCATTGCCCGCGGTCGTCCCTGCAGGGTTCGCATTTCCGCCTGCAGCAGTAGAACTTTTTCCATTGGTAATTGTGGCAGGTGCAGGCCCCGCACCCAGAGCACTCTGTATCTGACTGATGTTCGTGTTCAATCTTGACGTCCGCTGCGTGGCCTTCAGACCTGGTTGTGTGGCCTTCAACTCATGCTCAGGCTTCCTGGCGATGGTTGGATTGCTGGCCGGCGGAAGCTCCAACGAGGGAATGTAGTCTGGCCCATTCGGAAGCTCCGGTGTAGGCATTATATATGTGCGTGTAGGTCAGGGTATTGATGGTTTCCTCCCCTTTCCAGATTATTGCATGCAAAAAGATTATTGAAATAGCAAAAAAGGTCAACGAAATCAACACAGCCACAGAGAAAAAGCTATAAACCCCAGTTTCAACAAGTCAATAAAGAACAAAATAAAGTAACACCAATACAACCAACTAATTAAAACAAAACTGCTGATTAGGTCGGCTTGATCCACTAACCCTCCAAACACACAAGTCGCTGTGCAATCCCAAGTAAACGCCCTGTGGGGGGGTTGTCATAGCCCGTCCCTTGCACACACAGGTCACAAGTTGGAACCACAAGCTAGCGATTATCCAAGAGATGGGCTCTCGGTGACAAGGCCCCGAGTGTGCTTCGAGAGAGGGCCTGAAGCCTTCGCAATGCGGGAGCACCAGGGGGGAGGCAGGTGAGGACAATAGGCGATGTCTGGCTGTCTGAGAAACGCCGCGCAGAGAGCCCATTTGCCTCTGCTGCTACCCCCCGTCGAGAGCGGACCGTCACTCCCACACGCGCGCACACACAGAGAGAAAGAGAGAGAGAGCACACTAGGCATGGACCTTACCCGGCCAGCAACAGAGAACAGCGCAGCGCACTCACTGTGGGGCCATCGCTGGCCCATCTTCCCGCGTGTCTGAGCACCGGCATGCATGCAGAAGAGCACGCAGAAGAGCACGCAGCTGTGTTCAAGTCTATCTTGACACCTTCCTGGTATTACCCGGATTCAAGGTTTTTCTCCGATGCGCGTTCCCCAGCCCACCCAGCCGGGACCAGAGCTTTATCGCCGAGAGTGTCTGCTGTCATGGCTGGTCCTAACCAGAAGAACAGAGTTTATAGAAAGAAGTGTATGCGAATGTATTATATTATTAGATGCTTATTTGTTTCTTTATGGAAGTGTGGGTGAGGGCGACGGGGGGGCCTGGTGCTGGAAAAGGGATATTAGTATTGTCTCTATGTGAACCCACCCTATGATACCGTGCAGTCTTCGTTCTCGTCTGCGCATTTCTTGCGTTTCCGGCCTGCCTCGCCTTCTGCACAGCGCTTGTATTCCTTGAAGTCGTGGTAGTTCGGTACGAAGTCGCTCAGCACATGTTCTTCCATCTCGACCGTGCCGTTGCCGTCGGCGACTATCTCGTCCAGCTTCTGGCTGCTGTCCTGTTTCTCCCGGATGATGTTGGGGTCCCGATCCAGGACGGCTCTCAGCTGCTCTACAGTGTCGTCCTCGAGCCGCTCCGGGAACTTGATCTGGAACTGGACGTACAGGTTCCCGTAGCCCTCGATATCTGAGCCTGCGCTCCCTGCAGAGGATGTGCCGTAGCTCCTCTTAGCTGGCTTCGGCATCCCCAGCCCGTCCACAGTCTTGAAGGCGGGAGACTTCGTAAGTTCGTTAGGTATGATTGTCAGTTTGATGAGCTTTCCCGAGGGGTGGTCCTCGATGTATACATCACCGCCGCAAAGGCAGGTCTTCAACGGTACTTGGTAGTTTCGTAGCACCAAGTCGTGCCCGTTGACGACCTCGTAATTCTTATTTTTGATGATTTCTATGACTATCACTACATCACCGGGACGTACCTTCATCAGCCCGTGGCTCGTTTCGAGCACTTCGTCTGCTTCACCCGGAAGCACAATCATCTGCTCATCTGACATGCCAGGGTTCACCTCCACATCGAATATCTTGCGCTCCTTGAATACACCAGACCCGGAACATCGCGCACAGACATCTGACTTCCGGACGTACGTTCCCGTACCTTTGCAGCTATTGCATGTGGAGCTGAACGTCTGTACCATGGGCCCCATCCGCCTCGTCTTGACTATTTGACCCTGTCCGTTACAGGTTTTACAACTTACGGTCTCCAACCCGCCTTTCCCATCACAAACTTTGCAGATCCGCATTCTGTTCAGGCCCAGTTTAGTCTTTTTCCCGAGATAGAGATCGGACAGCGCACATTTGAGATAGTGCTTGATGTCAGGCCCCGTCCTCATTTCGCTTTGCGGTTGTCCAAACTGATTTGAGAATCTGTCGAACCCACTGTTCTGCCCAAACCCAAAGCTGGGCCCGTGCCCGGCGTTGTTGAAGAACTGCGCAAATAGGTCCCCTGCAGAAGTCCCAAACATATGCAGCGGGTCGCCTCCGGCACGGTTGAAGAACGCCGCATGCATGTCTTCCTCGTCATCGGACGACATGTGGTTCCCTACCACCGTCTCATCCGTGCTCCCGTAGTTGTCGTACATAGCCCGCTTCCGCTCATCAGACAGCACTTCATATGCCTTCGATATCTCCTGGAACTGCTCTTTCGACTCTTCGCTATGGTTGTTCTTGTCCGGATGCCACTTCAAGGCCGCCAGCCGGAACGCCTTCTTGATCTCCGCCTGTGTCGCCGTCACCCGTACATTCAGTATATCATACAATCGCGAATCCTTAACCATATGCTCAATTAATTCAAAAACTTAATCTCTTGTATATATATAAAAAAAGGCCTTGTAAATCCAATTATTACCAAAAGAACCTTAAAAAAAAAAAAAAGGTTCAATCCGAACAATTAGATTCTTGTCTTTCTAAAAAAATTGCAGCACAATCGCAATTCGCATTCAGCTAAAAGCTTACCCTTCGAGCAATAAATACATGGCGGAAACTGACTCTTACATCATCATTGATATATATATAGTTAGCGATGAGGTAGCACGAAGCCCACCTTTTGGTCCCCTCCACCAAAACCCTCCACAGTTACCCGCGCGCAACTCGCAGCTATTTTCCAGAACATTCAGGGCGTTTCCACACAGACACCATCGCAGAAAATGCAGTCCCGCCGCCAAAGCAGAGAAAAGGCAGCAGCCCAACCAACTTCTCTTTTTGGCGTCTTCCACCTGTTCCTGCGCTTTGTTCTGCCTGGTTTTTTTACTGCGGATGGTTCTACGTCCTTTATAGTAACTCCCAGCTCTTCTTCAAAATGACGGTGCAGCGAGAGTTCGTGATACAGTACGGTACGTGTGACTTTACGTACAGTCGTATATATTTATATATGTTCATCAGCCTTTAAAATGTGGTGATAGTTATTTTGGGTGGCATGTTCTGTCTCTCTCTCTGTAGAAACTTATGTGATGTAGGGCCGTTTTCTATATAGTTGGTACTGGATATGCTAGTGTGGGAATGTTGTAGTCCGCGGTTACTTCTGTATGCTGGCTCACATGATGTGTGTGAATTGATAACAATAAGACTAAAAAAATTAGATAAATATATGTCAAAGGTGGATGCTAGTGTATATATTGTGTTTATTCTTTCCTTCACAGGGAGACTTCCGTTTGTCCCCTAAATGCAGTAAATGATGAGTGTGGCGTGTGGTTCGGCGGCGTGTAGTTCGGCGTATTCCTGGACGACGCGTTCCCCGCGCTTTCTATCAGGTGCAGGCGCGAAGAGAGCCCTGTGGGGTGGTGCAGCATCGCGTCCTCCAACTCATCGTCTGGGAGAACCACTATCGGGTCATCGATGGTCAGCCCACTCGTGGGCGTGGGCTTGTATGACAGAGAGCTCGCTGTGGCTATCTCCGCCGGCCTCTGCACCGAGATGTAATTCTGGATTATGTCCTCGGTGAAGTCCTCGTCCTGCTCGTTGTCCATCTCGGAGGACGAAGAGTCGTCTGAAGTAAGGGCAGTGGTCAGCAGCGACACCCGGAGATTGATCCTCTGCTGGATGACATACTGCATGTATTGCTTCCAGATGCTGTGCATGGCTCTCCGCTCGGGGCTCATGTTTCGCAGGCGGAGATCCCTATACCCACTGGGTGATGTCTTGCTTCTTCCCGGAACCCGTACGGGTGTGTTGGATTGGAAATTGGAGCCGTTGAAACTAGGAATTTCAACAACCGGGTCGTTTGGCCGCAATATGTTCTTCTCGTGATTCTTTGTAGACGGTAGAGACCTCTTTATGGAGCCTGTCCTTGATAGATTCGCCTCGGTGGCATAATGAGAAATCCTTATCGCTTCGTGAGTAGACACTACTTTGGGTCTGTAGTGATATTTCCGCACAGGTGCGTAGATTCTTGTGAAATTGTCTCTCGCCTGCGGAAACATATCACCTAGTTTCAAGGACCTGATATCTGCATAGTTGAGAACAGCCTCCAGCTCTGTCCTTGACCGAAACCTGTTGTTGAACGAGCTGGCAGTGCTGACCTGACTACGTGTAGGAACACTGCCCGCGCTAGAAGTGCCAGGCCTTTTCTTGTTGCTATTTCTCTTGAAGAACCCTTTGTGAAATATAAACCTCTTCTTCTCCCTAAACTTTTTTAACTCTTCAGTATTCGTGAAGTCGCTGTGGTGTGACCCAGCTAACCTCTGGATAGACGATTGTCTTTTTATTGTACCGTAATTAGTACTATTGGCCTGTGGTTCTGAAAGCTTAATGTTGGTTGTGTCTAGCAGTGGAGTTCTATTATGGGACGGCAGCTGGCTTTCACCTCTCTTGTATTTCTCCCAATTGGACACCGCGTTTAGAATGTCCCCTTCTATAAGCCTAGAAGATTCATCATTCTGGTTCATTGGTGTTTCATTACTCTCTTTCTCATATATATGTGTATGCTTTTTTTAGTTGTGAAAAATAATTCTATGGGCAAGCTTGTCTCTTGAATTGTGTATCTTGTTTTAATTTTACCTTAGAAGCTGGTTCAACACAGTCTATTTTTAAATCAGTTATGTCTCAGGTCTCAGGTGCGAGCAATGGTAACAAGAAAGTATATATATAATATTATTTATTTATATATACTAGAGTGTACATTGCGTGCAGGAAGTTCTCTAATCGAAGAAAAGCCTCTTAGAATGCTAAAATTAGGACCTTTAAGAGTCTGCTTACAATTACGCCATATATACTCACGATTACGAGCCGGGGGGATGAAAGAGACCAGCAGAGTTTCATAGTCAGTCTAGGTCAATACTCTGCATCAGGACAGCTAGTCCTGATAATCCACATTCTCTGTCCCAACTGGAGGTCGGATCAGTAGGTGATGCAATTAAAGCCCAGCCAGCTCAATTTTAGTGATCCAGTGTCTTTTACACTGCCGTTTTCTTCTGTCAACCCGCTCTTTGTTGCCTTCCGTCGCATTTTTGTTCAGAAACACTCGCACCGCACTGCTTGAAAATGTGCTGGAAACGAAGATTCAAAGTAGCCAGCACAAAAGATGGCTGGATAGTGATTTGAATAGTACAGATGACGTTGGCACCCAGGCGATTGGCAGCTAGATGAAATCACCACTTCTTTTTGTAATTCTTGGAAAGTGATCTGGCAAGTTCTGCTGAAAGGTAGCATCCACCATCCCCCCCACAGATGCATTATTGCGATGCATAAGCTAAAGACATGCATGCTCCATGAAAAGAAATGTGCTAGCGATACGTTAAGATCAAGTCCGGGAGAAGCATAGTATAAATTACATAGTCTGGAAAGCAATGTCACATGAAGTGCTGCCTTCAAGTAGTTATTTCCTTTCTATCTAATTGTTTCCTTCAAGCTTTTCTACTATAGGTTTTGTTTGGCTGTGATAATCGACATGCACTTGTATTCCTTCGAATATGTAGATTTCCACAAACGCACTTTACCGTCCTCGCCAGTGCTGCTTAAAATGGTTCCGGTTAGATTCCAAGATACAGACCATACCTCATTCTTGTGATCGTCATGTTCACTGAGGAGCTCGACCTGTAAGTTTGATTCCCTTGGTCTTGGGGACTTGGCTCCCTCCAACAGCTCATCCTCACTGATTGTAGAACTTAGAGATCCTGAGGGCTTCTCACTGACCTTGTATATACGCACTTTACCATCTTTGCAACCAGTTGCAAGCATATGGTATGATCTACCAATTGATGGTGCCCAGCTTATACATCTAATCAATGATGTGTGGCCTGGTAGTTTACCAACTTGGTACATGTTTCCATCTTTGGCCCGTTGATATATGTAAGCTTGATCTAAGGCACACACGGCCAGTTTCTCGGGAGAGAACCTTGAAATGCACCAAGAAAGTCCGAACGCTGACTGTAGATTATTAGCAGGCGCTACAGGTAGTACATTAATTTCTGTAGTGAGCGTCCATGACCTTAGGTTAGATGGATCTAGAGCATCATAAATCCTTACAACACCATCATTCCCAATGCACGCTACTCGTAGCCCTAGATGTGCAGGAGCAAACTTAACACAGTAAAGAGAGCCCTTGGAGTCATTTAAAGTGCACAACTTGGTCCACCTACGGCCAGAGCATTCATCTTGATCAGGATCCTCTTCCCATATCTTGACCGTTTTGTCGTATGATGCTGAAGCTATCAATCTACCATATTCGGGACTTGCCCAGTCCAGAGATACGATGCTGCTATTATGTGCTCTCCACGAGTCATTAAGTTCCCATTGAGTAGAATCCCTATCCAGTTTGAATACTTTAATGTGTTGGTCAGACGAGCATGTGGCTACACTTCTTCCATAAAAATCGTATTGCACATCATGCACAATGTCCTCGTGTCCAGTATTGAATGGTTGCATATTTGTTATGAATGCCTCACGTTTCCGTATGTTTTTTTAGGCCAATCCTTCTTGACCACCAGAACAACGTAGTTTAGGTTAAAGCTCTCTTTTTATAAAAGCAGTGTATCCCGTTCCTAGTAACAAAAGCAGGAAAGGTAATATATAACACAATGAATAAACTCGAGGTTCAGCTAAATGGACCAGCCATTCTGTGCAATCGATATAATTAAATAATGTGGTATTTCTGCTCAATGCTAAATATATATTTATATATATATTCGTATCGCTACTTTTTCCAGGTTCAAGTTAATCAATAATTGTGTGTGAAATTAGTAACTGGATAACAAGCTGTGATTTAAATGACCTTCAGTTTTTCAAAAAATTGAAGGGTTTAGGTTTACCTTACCTATTGGTTAGTAGAATCAAAATGAGAAGCTCGCTTTTCTAATAAATCATTGCACCATTGGGTTACCTCTTCTGTCTTAATGTCGCTTACTGCACTCCAGAATTGGTCCAACTTGACATTATGTGCCTGCTCGTATTCGAAGGCCTGCACGAGCATTTCAAACTTATCTATGTCTTTAACATAACGTGCTTCCAAGGAAGAGACGTTCTCATACGCCAGCCAGTCCTCCTCCATCTCTTTTGCAGCTACCGGGTTGATCGGGCTTATAATTTCCTTGCACAAATATTTTATTGTCTCAAATTCCCTTCTGTGTTTCTCCTCCTTAGTCATTGGGTCATACGGTGTGATATCGCCAACGAGTGATTCAGCAAGGTCATGTACTAGGGCGATTCGTACACACTTGTCTCGATTCACTTCTGGATTGGCAATTAGCATCGAGGCAATTCCCATCCTATACATGTGGTCGGCAATACTCTCTGGGGAGCTGATACCATGGTTGACCCAACCAGTTCTTTTCTGGATCTTCAGCTGCTGTACGATGTTCAAGATAGCTAGCACATAGTTTGTTTTGATACTGGATAAGTTCTTCTTAATGTACAAAGGAACATGATCCTCGGGCTTCCATGTAGTGTTGCTGCTCATTACTGGATTGTGTTATAAGGTCCTGACAGTTTTCACTTAATCGTTCAAAATTAACGAACACTTCAATACAGTTCCTTTTGGATGCTTCTGGATACCATTTATCGGTGTGAACTATCTGAGTCAAGCAGTGACAAAGTTGTGAATATGCGTAAAAAGTTCATTGTTTGGTACGATAAAAAATTGTGCATGTATAGAAACATATAAAAGTTGGAATATGTAGAAAAAAATTGGTGTGCTATTAGATGATGATTGAAAATATTAATTTTAAATGTTATACAAAAGTTTACACGTCAATTAATTTAAGCAATCAATTCAACAACACCACCAGCAGCCTTGATCTTCTCCTCGGCCAACTTGGAGACAAATCTAGCCTTGACGATGACTGGGACTTGTGGGATTCTACCCTTACCCAAGACCTTACCGTAACCGGCAGCCAAGGTGTCGATGACTGGAGCAGCAGACTTGGAAGAGGACTTCAAGTATTCGTCTCTCTTCTCTTCTGGGATCAAAGTCCACAACTTGTCCAAGTTCAAGACTGGCTTCCAGAAGTGGTTTTGTTGCTTGTGGAAGTATCTCATACCAACCTTACCGAAGTAACCTGGATGGTACTTGTCCAAGTTAATTCTGTGGTGGTGTTGACCACCGGCCATACCTCTACCACCAGGGTGCTTTCTGTGCTTACCGATTCTACCGTTACCGGCTAAACAAATATGCTCGTTTCAAATTTTTTTTGCCATGGCATTAGAATTAAAACGAAATAAACTGTTAGTAAAAAAAGCCCTTACATTCATATTTTCTTATCTGTAAAAAGATAAAAAGAAATGGTGGTGGAAAGGTTTGGGATATCAGTGTTCACTAAACATTATTATCTTGTACCCCCATCGAGCAGGAGAACAAACCTATCTAAAGGGTTTCTCATTACTCAGGGTGCTTCTCATCTCGACAAAAAAAGCAAATATACCTCAGTCCGAAGAGGTAGTCTCAACTTCTTCCCGTCTATCTCCAATGTGCAAAAAATGACCCAGTAATCCCGGTGATTGCGAAAACATTCTTTATTGGAACAGAAGGGATAAGTTTGAGATGCTATTCTATTTTATTTTTCATCGTGTTGGTATCAGGGAAGAAAGATAATAACATTAGAAAAACACATCATCGCCTTGGTTCTTTCGTTCCATCCTTTCTTCCGATAGTGAGTTTGATGGAATTACATACCTGAGACGTGACCTCTGTGCTTTCTAGTCTTGGTTAATCTGGTTGGCATTTCTGATTGACTTGGTTGGTCTGAGCTAGGGAACAGCAACAATGGAACTACGAGTGTTAATTTCAGATGAACCAAGTGCAATACTATTATATAAGACTTTGCACGGACTGGAAAATTTTCCAGAACTGACGGGCCCTCATCGCAAAGCTGTGTGCGGCGACCACAGGCAGAACCCAGAAGTGAGCGTGCATCCAGCAGTTGCAGCGAAGCTTTTGCGTCGCCGCAAGCTGCAGAGGCGCAGGGTAATGCGTACGGGTAACTGCTGCCCCTCCCCCAGTGTCCCCACACGGGTGGCTATATTTACCCGATTGGGTATCTCGTGAAGAGCAGCTTGGGATGTCCGAAGGAAAAACTGCATTTTCATTTTTTGAAATGTGGTTGTTCGGCATTTGAGTGGAGTGATGGTGCGTGTATTTTTTGGGTGTGTGGGTGTTTGCATTGACGAATTTCTGATTTTTGTCTGTGCCCATTGTCGCGGGGGGGGGGGGGTCCTTGAGCAGTCACAAGAAGTGGAAGGATCAATACTGGTTCGTGCAAAGGGAGTGCGGGACGGCGGGCAAGCCGGGGGGTGAGGGGGAATCAAAAGTCTCTCAAGGCAATTGAACAAGGAGCCGGCCCAGTTTTATTGAGCACTGCAATCAGTTGTAACTAGTGGTACATAATTTGCTTAATGCCATCGCCTTTCTGGTAGCTAAACGAAACATTGAGGAAAGCTCGGGTAGTGAGGTACAATTAATAGAGTTGTATGTAAATATATATCTGAACTATCACTCCCTCTATTTTTTATTTTAAAGGAGAAGATGATCGTGAGTGTTAAATGGCAGTAGTGATATGGGCGGATAAGGCCCCGTGTAGATTTCATTTCTATTCTTAACGGACGACGGCGTTGGAGATGGTGGCCACCTTGAACTCTTCGCCCTTGGCGTTGGTCAACTTTCTGACTGGGTGTTCCTTGTCCTCTTCGTCCTTGAATACGACCTTTAGGTCGCCGTCTGTGGTGAAGTGTGGCTGTAGCTGCTCCCACAGCTTCTTCTTAGGGTTCATTTGCTTCAATGGCTCTTCGGCGCCGAAGCCCTCGAAGAAGACCTTGTCACCGGCCTTGGAGTCCTTTGGTGGCTCGACAAACTCGACCTTGTCCTCGGCGTTGGAACCGCACAGAACCATGGCGGTGGACTTGATGCCTCTCATGTTGACTGGTTTCAGATTGCACACGACGACCACGTAACGCTCCTGCATGGCTTCCAGAGGGAAGTGCTTGACCAGACCGGAACACACGGTTCTTGGGCCTTCCTCGTCACCGACATCAATGGTCGAGACGTATAAACTGTCGGCGTCTGGGTGCTTGATGGCCTTCTGGATGAAACCGACACGGAAGTCGATGACGGATGGTTGAGGCTTCTCTGGGGCCTGCGCCTGCTGCTGCTGCTGGGCCTGTGCTGCCTTCTTAGCGGCTTTCTTAGCCTTGGCCTCCTCCCTCAGCTTCTTCAAGGTCTCCTCGTCTGGCTTGCCTCTCATCTTCTTCTCGCCCTCGTCCTTCTTGCCGTCCTGCTTCTTGCCTTCGGCTGGCGCATCCTTCTTCTCCTCCTTCTTCTTTGGCTTCTCAATGACCTCGCGTGGCAGGTCTAGGTTGCGGTCAAACTCCAAGGTCTGGTCCTTGGACAACTGCAGCAGACTCTGCAGGTAGTCGACCCATCTGACGACGTGTCTGTAAGAGGCAATGGTGTTCTTCACGTCCTTGGAGCTGGAGACTAGCTCCTTGACAACTGGCAGCGTGACTTCGAACAACTCCACGTCGTGCACGGTTGGCTCGGCGGTGGCAGCAATGAAAGCGTTGTCTCTCAATTGGAGGTTCAACTTGCCCAGGTTCGCCTGCAGCTGGCCGGTCTTCAGAATAGACTCCCACTGAGCAACTTGCGCTAGCTGCTCCCTCGACAGATTGCTCTCGGCAATAGACAAACCATTAAACTTAGCTACTAGATCAGACATACTTCTACGTATCGACAGCCACTTCAACATGCACCAAAGTGGTCAGAATTCAATTAAAAACCTGAAAAACTATAAAGAGAAAGGAGGGGGAGACAAGATGTAATGTGAAAGTGCCAGTGCCTAAAAGGTGTATCTCCCACATCGGCAGAAGATAAGTGAAGTAGGGCAAACTTGCACTTTTCCAGATGGGCACAATTCAATGATTCCAGCTAAAAGGCAGTCTATCACCACACACACACACCGACACCCTCTGCGATGGTGTCTCTCTCTCACCTCCCAAATCCTGCACAAGAACCTGGGCCGTAAACCTCGCCGTGGTGGGGGGGGGGGGTGTCAATCTGATAGTTATCACGTGGTTTGGTCACGTGTATTGTCGTGTGTGGTGTACTAAAGTTTGGATGGTGTAATACGTATATATGTATCCATATTTATTCATCATTGTGAATTCAACAATGGGGTTCATTGCTGTTAGAAATGGGGGTGGGATCTGTATCGTGCAGTCCTTATTTCGATTGAGGTGGGGTATTGAATGCAGCAATTGGAAAGAGTGTAGTCTGTATTGCCTTTTTTTATTAACTTGGTGGTTGCTGTGGGGGAGAAAGGTTCATATGCGCGTGATTGCTGTTCACTGTCTTAAAACGTCCTCGATGAATTTCTTGTAGTCTATCATGCCCTCGGAGTCTACTTCTACGCCCTTCAGCAGCTCGTCCACTTCCTCGTCGGTGAGCTTCTCGCCCAGTCCAGTCAGCATGTAGCGCAGGTCACCCACGGACACCTTGCCCGTGCTGTCTTTGTCGAACACCTGGAACGCCTTCACGAAGTCCTCGACCTTCCCCTTCGTCGTCGCGTCCAGCGTCTCCTGGTTGGCCGCCACCAGCTTCTCGATCTGCTCCAGGGTCAGCGTCTCCCCGGACCCGCCCAGCAGCTCAGCGACCTGCTTGTTCGTGGGGTTGTAGCCAATCGCTCTCAGGTAGTCTCCGACCACGTCCTTAGGGATGGACCCCTGGCCCTTCTTGTCAAATAGTGTGAAGATATCCTTGTTCTGAGACATTCTGTTGAATCTGTGGTTCGTCCCGCTGTTCTGTTGCACCTGGAAAGTCTCGCCAATTGCGTAGCCTGTACTTAAGAATTCGACCGGAAGTGAAGGAAACTGGTGTAAATCCAAATCAGGGCCTCTTTGTGGAAGAAAAAGTAGGTTCAGAAGTACCAATTGGGCGAAACACCAGAACCACTATAGAGGCAACGTGTGATATTATTAGTGCTTTACATTAGCAGATCAAGTAGTGGGCAGCCAATCCCCATTCCCTCGAGCCTGCTTCAGTAAACAAAAGCACGCCTGCCAGTGTTCACACAGCCTACCTCTGTGCCCCTCCACCAGCGAGACGGGCCCCCTCGGCTTGGTTACCCTGATAATCACATGTTAACTCGTACTGTATGTTGTCTGATCACATGGGTTGTACGTACATATGTATCTGTCATGTGATATACGTATATATGTATCTGTCATGTGATGTGGGGCGGTCGGGGCGGAGACGGGAGGGCTGGCTTCTGCGGTTTGCGCCCGCGCCGATGCTGGGATGTGTGTGTGATAGTGAGCTCTAACCATCCAATGTGGCGATGGCTCATTGTGAATCGAGTCAAAAAGGCTCGAGTGTTGATCTTTTGATGTTGTACAAGTTCATTACTGCTCTAGTGTATATGACAGATCTGTCTTATATCTCTTTTTGAAAGCAGTACAACTAAAAGGTAACCTCTTCCCACTTTTATTGCCTCCGCGCAAGTTCTATCTTGATTGCTTCCCAATTCGATTTTTTTTGCAGGTACACACGCCAATTTCAGTGTCCAGATGTTCAGATACTTGTCCAGATCTTCTGGGATAGCATACCGTGTGGTCTCAACCTCGAAGACGGCTGTGGCAGCCCATGGAAGCTCCCAGGACAACCAGCGGTATTATGCTACCACCAATACTGACAGCAGACGGAGGCGCCGCGATAATGCGACTAGTGCAGGCAGAAACAGTGGCAGAAACAACGGGAGGAATAACGGCGACTCGTTGGACGAGAAACTGAACAGTATTCTGAATTCTGCGAAGCCAAAAGATCGCGATAACAATGGGAAGGTTGCATCTCCCAGGGACAAGAGTTCGCCTTGGTACAACCAGCTTTGCGCTCTAGACGACTGTCTGACGTCCACCCTGCGGCTTTCTGCGACCCCCGTACGGAAGTTGCTGAACGACAAGGTGGCACACCCGCAGCTTGGTGCTAGTGCTACATTCTGGGACTCCATCTCTAGGGCCGTGGCGCTTTATAACGAGTTGAAGCAGTGTCCCGAGTTGACAGCAGGCCGTGTAGGGGAACTGGTGCATTTATTGCACAACGGTTTGAGAACTGATAGGCAGTTGCTGGGTAGTCTGAACAAGAAGCCAGATTATGACGCACAATCTTTCCACAAAGAGATGGTGAACTTCATTTACACATCGCTGAACGAAATTACAGAGGACATTTTAAGCGGCACAGTCTCGATAAACCCCGGCGGCGCAGTGCACCTAATAACAAGTTACCAGGAGATGGGTTTTGAGGAACAAATCATTCAAATCTGGAACAGAGTTAACACACCCGCAACGGATAGTAACACAGACAATGGCGGTGTGAAAAGGCTATTCAGATCACCAGTTGTGATGGGTGCTATCCTTCCTATCCTTTATGGGTCCAAGATTATAACATTTGAAGAGGCGGAGAAATTATTCAAGGAATCTTGCGAGATGGCTCAGAAGTATTTCCCACACAATTTATATGTCGGTATGATATTGACGAGTCTCAAGGCCGAAGAAAACATTAAGGCACTAGAGTTGTTCGAAAAACTCTGTACTAATGCAACTGGTATTGCATACGGTTACATAACAGAGACGCACCTAGCGTTTATTGGACAGTGCAAAGACTTTGATATCTCTGAGAAATTTCTTGACAGGGCTATTAACGATGAAATGCCATATAGAGTTGAAGTTCAGGTCTCTTATGTCAACTCCATGTTCAACAATATCTGGAGTTCACAGAAAGATTTTTCCAAAATTGAAAATGTATGGAGAAAGGTTCTAAAGTTCTACACAGAGAACAAATTGAGATTGTCTGTTTTCTCATCTCTCAACAATGAGTTCTTCACATATTTCTTTGAAACGTATAAAGCTGATAAAGAAGCTGGTTTGCTAAAACTGCAAGAAATTATCTCTCAGTATAATGAATTGAAGGGCATTGATGAACCATTCTTGAATGTTATTTTGGCGAAGTGTGGCGTGTGGAGAGAAAAAGAAGTAATCAACTATATCGAGAAAAATTTTGAATTGTTTGATGTACCCAAGTCTCTAATCACCAACAGAATTCTATTGAAGGCATTGGGGTCGGTTGACGATGTATCCACAGATGAGCTGTTGTCTAGATGGCAAAACATCATCCAGAAGATAGACAGCCAAGGCAACACCTACATTGCAAATGCCGATTGGGCGGCACTAAGAGACTCAACGATTAAGTGGGCCCAAGAGCATGAAACATTAGAATCGGCTCAGAAAAGAGTAGACCTGTATCTGCAGATAGTCAAGCAATACCAGAAGTTCTGTAGCGCTGGTCACCAGCGGTTCAGAATTCTAAAAGGTTGCTCTAAAAGCTTCCCGATTCTGGCAGACAACTTGTACAAAATTAATAGCATTGATGCTTCTGCTATTGTTATTCCAGAACTACACAATTTGAGAATCACAAACAAATAGTCAGCATTTTTTCTTCATTTGCATTTTATTCTATTTTCAGTATTGTAGATGGAATTTCGTTCTTCATTTTTTAGTTTCAACTTAACGGTGCAGCAAAGAACATGTAAATAGCAAAATTCTCTTGCAAATAAACTAGCATGAATTGCATGTAGTTATAATATCATAGTATCATTTATATATTAAAAGACTCATCACCAATGTCACTGCTGAAACATGTTCGTTTCTGCTAGAGACTTGCAACTTGGTCTCATAAAACCGAAGTTCCGATTTTGAAAGGGGATCACAAAATGAACATGAAAGAGAACCTCATCTCGAGATTCATTTGTGAGGAAGGTAAGAAAACAGCAAATATTAATAAAAACAATGGGCCTGTGCGCAAGTAAAGAATCTCCAACACCACCCAGCTCAGGGACAGTACAGAGATCTGGTCCACAGAGAAAAGAGACCGGCACTAAAGGAACAACGAGGGCTACGACGAAAGGCGCTACAGCTAATACAACTAACCGTGTTAACACTGGTTCTGTAAGTAAGAAGAAAAAAGGTAAGTTTGGTGGTGATGAAGTACTTGGTGGGGAGACGGAGACAGATAGACTTTCACCTAAGGAGGCTGCAAGGTTAGCTGCCGAGAAGAGAGCACAAGAGACACAGCAAAAGAACACTAAGGGTGAATTGGGTAAGAAACTGGAGCAAGAGAAGAGCAAATCTCATAAGGCTAAAATCATGGAAGAAGCTGAACAACGCAAGAACGAACGAGAACGCCTGGAGTGGGACTGATATCTGGGCAGTTGGATGTGTAGGATCGCATGCTCCGGGAGAGCGCTGACATCAATCATCGAACAAATGCGCCTAATTTATATATTTAGCTAAAATAATATTAACTTGTAATAGTAAAGTAATGACGTATAAATATGTTACCGTTGTATTATGCAATCTCCTTGTGCTTCCAATGTTGAAAGCACCGCGATGGCTGAAAAAATTCTTACAATTCTAGCATTGCATAAGTCACTGGATTTCATCCACATCCAGCCTTATAAAGAACAAGATTAGAGTTAGGTAGATTACTGAGACTCTCATTCGGTATACTAACGACTTGAACAATTGTACTCACAGACAGATGCTAGAGGTAACGGGTGAGAGGCAAATCTTGGAGTTACCTATTGTGAAGTTTCCTCCTTTTAGGTTGAGAGCATGGCTGATTGAGAAGGATCCGGTAGTGTGGGCTCACTTACTAGAGACATATGTCCAATATTTTAAATTTTTAAACTATGAGAATAATGTAGGATCTCTTAGTGAATCGACCTTTGATCATTTATGCATATTTGTGAGGACTTATTTGAAAGAAATGGGTGATGAAGAAGGAAAGTTGTTGAGTTTAGGTGTGAATAGTGATGTCACTGAACAAGTTCAGCAGCTAAGGATATGGGTTTTTGCGCTGATTAAGAAATGTGGATTGATGCATCTCCAAATACACGGAGAAACTATTTGGAATTTTGTTAAATACTATGTCAATAAGAATCCAGATACGGTGAGGTCTTTGTTGGATGGAACATTGAAGCCAGAAATAAATACAGCACGGGCACCATTGAACTGGTGCAAACAAATACAACAACATATAAAGCAATTGTTGGAAACAGGGAAATTTTCGAGGATTGACCTGAAGAGCTTGGAGAGTTTACTTGCCGCCGGCGATTATCTTAATAGCAGTCTCCACAAACAATTTTTTACTACAAGTTGGGTTGAAATGGCAGAATTATTATGGAACAAGGGCCAAGGAAGGGCCAGCGCCTATACAAAGCAAGTATTCTTGGTATCATTACTCTCCTCTCCTGATATGGTTGTGGTTGATACGGTAAAAGAACTTAATATAATCGAATTAGAGAGCTTGGTTGTATATCCACTAACAGGATCCATACTACTTCATCCCTCTTATGGTAGAAAAAATCCAATTCTGAGAAAAGAGCTTCCCTTCATGAATATTAATGTATCTGCAAATGCTGAAGGATCTTCAGGTCATGATATTGAAAAGCAATTTACGGTATCTCAAGAATCGATCAATTCTATTCAAGAAATTTTCCCGGATCTATCTCAATATCAAATTGGTGAACTGCTAAAAAGATATAATAATGATATTGAAAGGCTGACTAATGTACTTTTTGAGGACCCATCGATTGTAGCAAGTATTCCAAAGGAGCTGGAGTCGGTGGAAAATGAGCACAAGATAGAAGAAAAGAAACCAGTATATCGCCGGGTTAAATCAAAAAGTAAAAACAGCACTTTAGAGTCTTCAGGAAGACATGTTCCTGATGAGGTACGAAACAAGACATTGACAAGGGCGCTACAGCTCTTGTATGAGAACGATGTGGATGAGCGTGATGATACATATGATGAGTCTGAGGTAGATCGTACTAATTTATCGGGTAAAATTGCAATCGATGAAGCACTAGATGAAGGAGAAACCGATGGTAAGAAAGAAGGCGATAAAAACAATGTCCAAAGCCAATTTGAAGCAAATGAAGGTTTTCTGTGGGAATTGTTGAAGCAAGATAAAGATATATTCAGTAGGTCAAGAAGAGGAACTAAGGAGAGAAAAAATATAAGGAATGCAACTAATTGGTCTGATGAACAAATTGAAGGGTGGGCCAGAATGTTAGAAAAATCTCCACAGCGTGCTCGAATTCTAGAAGAGAAATACATGTTCCGGGGTAATAGAAAATCAGGGAAAACATCATATGTCAAAAATAGAGACGGTTCTGGGGAAAATACATTTGAGAATCGCTCAGTTCGTAACTCCAGAAAAATGCAGAAGCCTCCTGTAGATAAAGCAGACTCTGAAAGTAAGCAATCATCAGCAGACCCACAGAAAGTGAAGAGACAACAAGCTCGCAACGAAAAGAACAAATCTAGTAAAGCAAATCATAATAGAAAGGCAGGTAGTATGAAAAAAATGAGTAGAGCAGGTGGGCCGTGATTTTTATAATATGTTGATCTCACTATGCATTTGTTATATGACTAAACTGAGCAAGTATTTAAAAAGTTCAAAATATATAAAGGAGGTCATCCTAATTTTTTATTTTTTTGCTTTTCTTGCTATTTAATGTTGACCAGAGTTTTTCAGCTTCTTCTTCATTTTCTTCTTCCTCTGCAACGTTTCCTATAGCCCTCTTTTTGTTGAATACTTTAACATTTCTACTTTCATCAAAATCATCTTGTACTACCATTATTCTATTAATATTCCCTCCAACGTAAATCTTATTCACTATTGTTCGATCACGTAAATTAAAGACCCTCAAATACCTATCAAGTCCCCCTTGTAAAAGATATTTCTGGTTATGTATGGAAATGTGGGTTGGTGCACCTGTTATATCAGCTCTTCCATATTTTCCAAGTAATTGTCCATTCTGATTGAATCTCATAACTTGTCTTTTGGTATCAGTAGTGATAAGTTCAAAATTACTCAAGTCATTAGACAAGTAGTTCCCTTCAATAGTGAATTTCGAACAATCAGAATTTGGATCTATGATTTCTAATTGCAATAAAGGTTCACGGTCTGGTAATAAGTCAATGTATTTCAGAGGCTTTTTACCATGTTTTGTTTGATATAATCCTAAATGGGACCATCTTGTTACAACAACGAATTGAAAATTTGGTCTCGAGTTGTCAACCTCGATATTTTTGCTGGGAAGCGGTTCAAAAAATTTCAGAGCAACAGGCCATACTGGAACTCTCATATCTAGTCTATCATTTTTCACATTTTTAGCTTCCCATATCATCTCTAAAGAGGAGTAATCCTTACTAATTTTGAATATTTTCACAAGGTTTTCCTCACCTCCACAAGCGAATATTGGTAAATCTGTTTTTTCAACATCATAAAATTGTGCAAATTCTAGTGGTGCCTTCACTTCTAATGTATTGACCCTAGCAAGTTTATTTTTGTTCAGGTGAATAATGTGCATTAGCCCTGATTTGGTGCCAATTAGAAAGGTAGAGTCATGAATGGCAGAGATGCTTAGAAAACCATCGACCAATTTACTTCTCTTCTTACTTTTCGAATTCAAGGGTTCCAACCTCGAGTGGTCTAATAAGGAAGGCAATTTATCAAGCAATTCAAAAGTAGAGCATTGTGGTTCGCCTTCACTTGTCTCTTTTAATTGCTTTGAAATGAGTTGCACATCACCGTTTCTACGAGCGACAAGCAATTTATCTTCTTGTATGCATCTAATTTGTTCGATAGCCGAATTTAATCCCTCTGCCATATGAGTCTGAAATAGCAGTGGTTGCGGAGCCGTCTGAACAGAAGTGTCTGTACCGGGTCCGCACACAATTTCCTTTAAGGAGCCATCATCGATACAGCTAGCGTATAGTCTCATTTTCTGTCCTGTTCTCTATATTCCTATTCAAACAACTAATCCAAAAATAATTGTATGGGCCTTACATGAAGTCTGCATTCCAATTGAATTTAGCACAATGAAGAAAATGCGATGAGCTCATCGCTATGAATTTTTTTTTTCATTTAATGTTCTTCTGAAATTTTTTGCAAGATAATAATTAACGAAATATGGTATGACAAAATATTGAAGTGTATAGTTTCGTTAGGTACTTTACACATCATTCCTTCAAATGGTTGAGAAATGTACAACTGGTTACTAATTTTTATTCAAATGTCAAATAAAGCGATATACCTTTCATTTTTCTGGCCTTTTTTTATAGTTTATTTTTCGACTGTATGTTAATGGTTAATAATGCAAAAATGTCATTATAGCATGTAAGTGGACATCATGGAGCAAATAGCCTTCTTTTAACCTTCTTTTGTTTCGGTGCTTCAGGTTTTGTACCACTAATATCATGAGTGGGTTTCAGTCTGGGACTTTGTTGATTTACAGCAACAGATCTAGAGATGTTCTCCCCAATCGATGGTGACTCAATAATTCCAGGTGATATAATATTTTTTCCTCTGTCCTGTCCTTTATATCCCTTGGCCATGGGAGTAGCCATAACTTGTATCAAATTGTTCTGTTTCGCAGAAGATTGTTCAATGGGTTTATCATTAATTTTAGCAGAGTTCAAACGTCCAACTCTCTTGAAGGATTGTTGTTTTATCCGAGTAATTGAATTTCGGCTTTGAGTTATAATCGATTGATTTTCCACCTTATTCATGCTAGTAGATGTTGATGAAAGTGCTATCGGGTTACTAGATATACTAGATGAAAAACTTTCTACATTTGATGTTTTAGGAACCTCCATAGCAAATTGTCGCCTATGTAGAAACGATAAATCAGATTTCGTACGCGAGACTGGACCCATCTTTTTTAAGGGTGGTTCAGTAGACTCAAAATATTCAGATAGATTCGAAGAAGTACGGGATCCAGTCATGGTTTCTTGGAGATTAGCAACACTATTATTTCTGTATTTCTGGTAAGCATTTTGGTTTTGTTTATCATCTGAAGAAATTTGTAGACTTGAAGTAGAGTTTTTTCTGCTGGGCACCTCAGAAGCAACGTAGCTGTCCGTGACTGAATTCTGTAATGGCAAATCTGACTTAATACTATCAGTTGTTCTTGTTCTATCAAGGTTTGGTCGTTTTCTTAAACTTTGACCTTTCAGTTTCTTAATTACAAACTTAATTGTATTCGGCAGTTTCTTGCCAAAATATGGAATAATGATATAATTGGCAAAGCCAATCAATGACATTTCGTTACTTTTATTCATCATCCTATTTTGGTATTCTATTAGAGAGTCCCATCCAGAGGACGAGTATGAATTCTTTTCTTCTTCGTAGTCATCTGTTATTGCAGTTGCATAGATAATGTCCAGAATTGTTAATTTGTCCAGATATAAATCTAACAATTCACAGTAATCTACAATGGTGTTTGTTGTTGAATGATCCAGTGGTGTTTTATCATTTTGGTGCAAAGGTTGATGGGTTTCTGAAGTAGAAGTATCGGAAGTTTTAAGTGGTGATCTTCTGGAAACATTGCTCTTCCTCAACTTTCTGCGAGTCCAAAACTTTCCTTTAGATACATTTCTAGATCTTTTTTGAAGTTTCGTTTTGTAGTTTTTCTCAAAATCTAAGAAATTGCCATCCAAATTGTACAAATACAAATTTTCTAAAATCAACAGAATTTGCAATTTCAACTCTCTCAATTTTAAAATCCCTTTCAATCTATCATTCAGGAGATTTCCGGTAAAGACATTTTCAATATCAGACCTCGTTCTATTTACTTGCTGTTCTGAATTTGCATGATAATCAAACTGTTCAATAAATCTCCTCTGGTGTTCTTGAATTGCAGGTGATTTTAAATTTATCTCTAGTATGCTTTTATCGTCATGCCTACCATCAAATTCTGGGATCGATAAAATGAAGTAGGAAATTAATTCTCGGTAGTTTTCATGGTAATTGGAATTAAGGCACATTGATTTACACAAGTTTTTAGTTCTGGATAAACTGGATTTCACAAAATATGCTAAGGGTATACTTAACGTGAATAAATTAGCATAATATTTTTCCTCCAAATATGCTTTAGGGTCATTATTGATTTCTGATGATAATGCGCTGTATTTGCTGTCAGTATCACTCGCTAAGGCACCAGGTAATTTCATTAACAATGGTGCTGGATCATCCAATGCAATTCTCCGTCCTTCACCATAATTATTTATGAATTTGGATAATCGTATATCTTCCCATTCTCTCACCTTAAACTTCTCGTCATTAATATTAGTTTCAAAGCTCTCCTCAAAACAATCACTTTCAGCCTCTGTATTAACTCTTTCAATCAGCTTCGTATTGTTGACCAACTCCCATATTATCACATAATCTTTCCCATAACATTCAAGTACACGATGCATCCGGTCTGCATCTATAATAATGTGTTTGAAATAAGTGTCATTATCTCTTATGCAAGTCTGCAAACACTCTGGCAGAGATGAGGATTCTATAACTTTTGGTTGGCAATTGGGTTCTAAAACATCTTGTGGTAGCGACGGTAACGATCGCACTAGTTTCCATTGTTCCATACCATCAACGGAGATGCAGGTCTAATAGTGTTAACCAAAAATTATAGTGGGATTTTTATATTGAATAAATCTACTTTTGTTCCCTGTTCCCAATATGAATGGAGCAGGAAAAAAGAGTACAATAACAAAAACAATATGAGCAAAGATAATCTTCCCAGATCTGAGAATGCACTATTTCAAAAATTAGTATCTGAGTTTGGTTTTGTTGACTGGATATGCATCTATTAAAGAGCTCAGTAAATTTCTTTATTCTTCAAACTAGCATGGATTTTTGCTTTTTTTAACAATTAGGTGATGAGAACCTGTTTTCAAAGCGCTACAGGTGAAAATATGAATATAAAAAATACAAACAAACTACAAAATCCGATCATCCAGGGGATGTTACAATTTCTGAATTTAGCAAACCCAAGGATGTTGTAAATTTGAACTTTTAATTATTGATGAACAAGTACTAATTCTTGCTAGAATATAACAATGTAGAAGATAATTATATGTTTATATGCTTATACTAAAAATGAGGTAGATCAAGTGTAGTCATCAATATGGTAACTAAACTGCAAATCCCTTCTCCCAAAATCAGACCAGAGCTACACACAATTAATGTTGTCTTGGAATCAATTTTTCCACTGTGTCTGGAAAGCCATATGTGGGCAGAGAAACCTCCAATAAACCTTGCAATTGTGAAACTGGGGGAGTTGAAAATGCCTATTCCTACGGCTACTCCAGATGGTACATATTTCAACCACCAGTACTCCCTCTCTCTGTAGCAGTTCTTTATCAGGGATAGAATGGCAAATATTGTTGCCAAAAATATTGAACACTCATAAGTTCCCTTGGGTAGATCCTTTCCTGTAACCAAACGAGCACAATCTATCCACACCGATGCAGTTGGAATCCTAAATTGTGTGCTTGGAATTGTGTACACTTTGTTGTATATGATATACATGGTTGATGATAACAACATTGACCATGATACACCAATGAGTTGTGCGATGAATTGAGCCCTTGGCGATGCTCCCAATAAATGGCCTGTTTTCAAGTCTTGCATTAAATCGCCAGCTTGCTGAGCACCAGCTTCAGAGATACCGCCTGCAACTAAGTTGATCAAAACTGCAGCAGGGTTGTCTCTGGGAATGACAAAAGCAAAGAATAATTGTGAAATTTTCCCAATGCCACTAACCGGATTCAAATCGGTTTCCCCCAATGCTCTGATACCTAAGATTGATAAAAATAGAGCTGTGAAGAGGGCCAACACCATGGAGTATGCAGGTATAACGTCAGTTCCAAATATGTAGATCACCAATGTTACACAAATAATTGATGATACAATAATACCTGATAATACAGTTGTATATTTAACCAAGTGTTTTTGATCTACCTCATGTTCTAATTCTCGATTAACTAATCTCACAGACCCCAAAGAAGAGCTACTGACAATTGACCTCTTCCTATTTATGGCCTCTTCTTCTTCCAGTATCATTGATTCAAAGGAATCATCAATGATGTTGCTCAGCATTCTTCTTCTATCATCCACTAGGAAAAACTTTACTAATGATTGAGAAGTCATTACAATGAATCCAACCACACTGTCAGTAATCATGATAGCTAGTGAACACCAAAGAACCCAGCCTTGAACGCCTTTATCCCAGTCTTTACTTCCATGAGATGCCCACCCTTGACTTACTGCAAATGGAGCAAGAATACCCCAACCAAGGATACAACCAAAGAGCATGTATGTAACAGTTGGAAGACCCATAATAATGCCCTGACCGAAATATGCAGGTGATGGCTGGAAATTCCAGAGATACCTTTCAGATAGTCTGAGACCTAGAAATGGAATTTCTTTCACAAATGGCACAAAATAAGTTCCTATAGTGTAAATTGATGAGATTATGAACATCTTGCTTAAAAGCTTGATATTTTTATTGTAAAGCTGATTTCCATCAGAGTCATCGTTTCCAGTCGAAAAATAATTTGTCGAGGGTCCGTTAATCAAAGGTAGAGTAGTAGCGTCCGTGTCATTTTCGTCAGAATCAGAATCAGGCCTCAAAACCTCTGGACAATCCCGAAGTCTTCTCTTACGCATTTCCATTACTTCTTTCCGCGATACCTCCTGTAGGACTTCTGTGCCGTTTAAAACTGCAATTAATGTGGCTGTGGCGCTTCCACTAGGAAACGGTAGCTTTTCTCGTACAATAACCTGTTTCCTGAGGGGTACTGCGAAGAAGATCCCAAAATAAGTCAATGCGGCAGACCATAGCAGCAATTGTGACCATGAAAAGGGTTCACCTTGAATCCGAGTACCACCTGATTCTTCGAACGTTAGAAATTTTTCAATAGCGGGTATCACACCAACGAATCCGAGTGCTAATGGACCTGTACCTATAGCAACTGCCATACTTTGTACGTAAACGGCCTCCACGTCGGTGAAAGGGGCATCATTTGGCATAAGCATCGGCCATATCTGCTTGAAGATAGCGCATGCTAGGAGTGCAGAAGGTAGCGACATCATAGAAACCCACCCTGTTTGTAACCCAAACTGGAAATTAGATATCAGCACCAGGGAACCGATGAAAATACCTGCTATCGTTCCTCGAAGTGTTACCTGCTTTATGGCTGGCTTGTCGGCCCACCTTGTGGAATTGTCAGAGCTATATGTATTCGTGGTTAACTGAGTGGGTCGTCTCCCATTCTTGTACAACATGTTGGATCACAGAATTATCTCTTGCACAGACTGGATTGGCCTCAAATACAATTAATAGTGCCAGTCCTTGTTTTTCTCTAAAGTATTAAAGGGAGCTATATTCCCATCGCAACCAAAAGAGTGTTCTTGGTTAATAAAATATATTAAAATCTAGATGTGATCAATCCTCTCTCATTGAATATTGGAGGGTTGCCGGGGAAGGAAGGGCATTGCACACTGTTGCTAAACTATCCTTATAGAGCAGATCATCAAATGACTTCACTATACGTATGTGGATTTTTTCACTCACCCACACACACCCCAAGCAGTGCACGGCATTTTTCACAGCCGCACGCGACCTTAGTAAGCACACAGTGCGTTGCGATAGTTAGCAAGGACTTCAATGTAAATGGGCGAGTGGAGCGGTCCAACAGATAGTTTAAACTGATCTTGGGTACTGCAGCTGCTGGTGTTGACAAACACAGATGGTATTTCCCTAGACAGTATTGTCAAAGGTGGGGTTCCCCACTGTGGACTACATGTGAAAGAAAAGTCAAATAATATCGAATAAAATATTGCTAGATATATATATGATATAAAAGGATACGTTTCTGAAACAGTTTCATTGGAGCTGGAGACAGACTGAAGAACTAGTTGTTGCCCAGTAGAATGTATTTCAAAATATCGCTTAGAGTTAGCACACCGGTGAGCCTTCCTTCGTCGTCAACAATGAAGAATCTGTGTATTCTTGACTTTCTGATGTTGTCCATTATGGATGACAGTTTGTCATTCTTTGTACATGTGTAGACACCTTCGAAATCATCACTTCTTCTCATTAGGGCCTCTCCAACACTTAGAGAGAGGTCATTGTAAATGCCACCTTTAATCAACCCCAGGACATCGTACGCTTCGTAGACATTAATCAGCACGCCGTTCTCGTCTGTTATTGGTACGGAAGACACACCTGCTTGTGTCAAGAGCTGGATCACATCAATCACTGGCGTGGTCATGTAGCAGAACTTCATGTTCTGTTCGGAGATTATGCCCAGCTCGCCAATGGGTCTCTGCAGAAGATGTGTCTCTCTGCAATTCAGAGAGACAAACTTCAAGATCCTGTACTGTGTCAGAACACTCACAACAATCTCTCTGTGGGTCTCCTCGTCCTCGTCAATCAGAGGGATACGACCGCTGCGGGACTCCAGCATTTTCAGACAGGCATCGTACAGAGGCCTGGAAGGATGTACAAACGCAGTGTCCAGTTGGCTGACACCGATGGCTCTCTCCACATCTTTCAGCCCGTCCAGTTGCAACTTGTCCACAATGTCGAATTTATCTGGGTTCGAGAAATAGTACTGAATTACATTGATGAAATCAGTGGTAGTCAACAGTCCTGCAAACCTCGACGTCTTGGAGTCCCAAAGTGGAGCCGAGACAATGCTATTCTGTAGTAAAACATTCAGGGACTTCTTCACCAGCAGTGCTGTGTCGAGAACGACCAGACGGTAGGAAACGGGAAGAACATCATAGGATGTCTTAGACTGAAGAAACGATCGTATAGACTGGACCGCAAGCTTCTGCTCAATGGCAATCTTCTCCTTCTGATCTGTGGTAAGTTCTCTCATGACAACCCTTGACTAGTTAAATGCTGTTGCGTGCGCAAATCCTTTATCCCTTTCACTCTCCAACTGTTCGAAAACTTTGGAACAAGTACCGTGCTCTCCTCGCTAGATAAAACTCCCAAAAAACTGTAACTCGCAGTTCGAATACAACAAATCAGTTCCCAGCTTCCCAACTGAACGGCTCTGCCCCAGCTCCTTGAACACTTGGTAAGCCCCACTTCCTTGTTTTAACCTTTCCTACTTTCCCCTTTGAGGCCTCGGTACAGCTGTTCTCTGTGCGTGTGCGTATGTGCGTGTCTCTCTATTTTTTTGCCCTGCGTTTACAGCGAGAATCATCCAAGTTGGCTATGCTTTTTCGATATTGGCTTCTGAAGAACAGGAGAAGACACAAGGTTGGGAGTACTCAGTGGAAGTCTTAGCCTTGTCCTCCAGCTGGAGGCGATGAGATTATTGTAATTGCTAGTTCTTGTAGTTTCAGCACCGATTTTCTGGCTCCTGCTCTTTTTGTTGTACAACCAAGTCGGAACAGCAAATTGCCATGCTAACGCGCTGGGGTCTATATAGAATATGCTGAAGAGTTAATTAACTTTCTTATGAATGCAGTGTACTTCCTATATTTACTGTGGAAGACGATATATGCTATGGATTTACATGAAAAAAAAGGCTGCATCCTCTTTCAGATTACCTGATGAGGAAGTCTGTGGCTTTAGCAGCTGACGTTGGAGATTTTGCGTTATGGGTACCTCTTGTGGAGTGGTAGTCCTCACTATCCGAGGCCTCCTGGCTCGAGGACATTATTTTCCGGGAGGATTCTCTCTCACGGTAGTACGGTGTTCCGTTAGTCAAAAGGTCCTCCACTGCAGTGCCTTTGGATTGCTTCTTGTACTTCCTCTTTGGCTCGAAGATCTTGTAAAACTTTAGGTTTTCATCACCACCGATTGTTGCCAGCACGGTACCGTCCGGCGATAGCTTGGAGCAACATATTCTCGAATCGTGGGCGTGAATAACCTCTGCAACCTTGTACTTGGTGTCAAAGTTATAAATTGAGATCGAGTTATCAGGTGCACCACCTGTGGCAACAATTTCTGTGTTCATAGCACCTTTTGCGTCATAACTCAACCCCCAATGCAGTGAGCTCACCTGGGACCCAGTATTGATCGAGCCCAATTTACTTCCGGTGATGGAGTTCCAAAAGAATATCTGCTGGTCTGTCTGACCACCGCCACTGGCCAACATTGTTGGATTCGTGGGAGACCAACTTAGAGCCTTCACTGCAGCAGTGTGATCTTTCTTTATATATTGTGGCATAGAAACCCTGGTATCCCAAATCATCATCATGTTATCGTTACCACCCGAAGCTAGTTGCAGGCCATCAGCCCTGTAGCTTAAACCACAGACCTCACCTGTGTGCTTGTCCCAGGTACTAACAATATGCTCTTTTATGCGTACGTCATTAATTTGTATCTCTCCACTTCTAGAACCCGTGGCTACCAGAGTCTCCAGCCACGATTGTGAACTAATCCTCACATTTAACCCTGATCTCATAGTTCTAACCAAGGAAAATGTTTCGACATCCCAGATTTCAGTGTTACCATCAGATCTACCAATCGAGATGTGGCAATCATCATCGGACCAATGGACGCTCGTTATATGCACATCATTATACTCGGTCAGGAGACTGGCGTCACCCGTGTTGCCATTCCAGAGATAGAGAGCATCATTCAGAGCGATTGCAAGAACATTTTTCTTCGACCAGTCTATTAGGTTCAGATAAAAATCGTCCAGGAATCCTGGTGCGTCGAGAATACGCTCAGGATTCGTATTGATTTTTCTTAGTCTCATTATTTCTCTACTCTTCGTTTGCATTTGCATAGGGTTATTCTTGCTCTGGTAGTGATATTGTCTCCTTCTCATCAGCACACTAGGCCGCTGGCGTGAGTAACTAGGAGCGGGCGGCAAGTACTGTAAAATCCTGTTATCCATTTCTAGTCCACAAGCCTCCGCAATATTCTGCTTAAAGACTAGTTTTGTTTGAGCCCGTAAATGGGTGATCGGGGATGCATTTGGCGGCGGAAGTTCCTCATTGACGGAAATTGGTTGCACTTTAGTTTGTGATCCCGTTTGAATGGTTGGCATAAACCTATCCGTCAGCGTAACACTTTCATCATTAGAGGAGAATGCCTGCTGAGATGCCGACATAACATCCTGAGATGAAGACGGCGAGCTGAAGTCTAGCTCACCTTTCGTGTGCCAAGTGTTGCTATTTTCTTTAAAGAAAGAGGAGTTTCTTCTAAGTAAAGGTGGTGCCTGCAAAGAAATCTTGGGTCGTGAAAACTTGCCGAAAGTTTCTGATGAGCCTCCTTTTATATTCAATGAATGCGATCTCTCTAGTGGGCGCTTTGTGATCTTACCGGATTTCATTCCAATTGGAACCGACGTAGCCATTATATTCAGCTTAGTAGGAGAAGTAATTGAAAGTGCAGACCTCTTAGCACTGTTTGCCAAGCTCGTTTTGTCATTTCTATTAAGCATTTGTATTATGGTTCTCTTTTTCTTCTACCTTGGTATGCTGTCGTTATCTGATTCCTTTTTGTACAGTGAGCTGTGTATTATATAGACGCAAATTCAAATTCCCATACAAATTTGAAATCGCTTAAAAACTCTCAATTCGAAATTGTGCTGTTATAAATGAAACCAAAAATATCACCTCCTTGTAAAGGAGCTACAAAAAATGGCAGTATAATTACTTGGGACTACAATTGAATTTTAGTTTTCTTTTTTTTTTTTTGCTTTGATTTGCGAAAGAAATAATAACAGAAGGAAATAAAAATTTGGCCCAATTTGGTAGCACAATTGATCTATTTTTGTCCTCCTCCTTCTGTACTAGGGACAATATATTTGCCGATAGTAGTAATGCTAGCACTTGGGACCCTTACCAACACTACTTTGTGGCCCCGATGGGGAGCAGCAACATTATGCCCATTGCATTTTTTTTTAATTTTTGCATTACTTCTATTTACCTATTGCCTAAAACAGCAAAATGATGAATTTTTGGGTATAGCACCATACCAACGGTCACGTGCCAGTCACGTGACCATCAATCACGTTTTTAGTAGATTATCACGTGCAACGCCGAGCCAGTGTAGTAGTAATAGTTGCTTGTACATACAACCTTGTCGGTTTATCATCTATGCTGCCTTGCAGTGACAGTGAACACACAGAAATAAAAGCGCTGTGAATATTAAATCTAAATACTATGTGAAAAAAAAATTAGGGAGGGGCTGTTTATATTGGTCTTAAAGTTTTGGTTGTGAGTTATGGTTTCGTTATTTGATAGGCATCAGAATAGCTTTCTTGCGGATATCTTGAGCCTGTCTGAGCGGTCTTTGTAGAATTGCAAAAACTCAGTATGACTCGAAAGGTCTATAAGCTCGCTGGAGTCCGTGTCCTCGAGGCCGTCGATGGTGGCAAGATACTCCTTGTAACAAGGAGAGCTGCGCACCATTTTGTCTGTTATCATGTTTAGCTCACTGTTGTAGTTCTTCAAGGAGCTGAGTAGCACCGCAGGTGAAACCTTCTTCTTTGTGTCGTCCACGATGTTTATGTATTTCTGAATCAGTTGCATCATGTTGTGGAAATGCACCCTTTGGGAAGACAGTATGAACCCGTAGAATTCCTCGTAGAGATGCACTTTCATGTGCTCCTTGAACTCATTGTATATGCTCATCATGAGCGCGTTGATCTCTTGCAATGACTCCACTAGTGTAGAGACAATTTCCTCTTCCTCATTGTGTATCCTAGAGGCCAGCCTCTGCACCCTGCTGCGGAGATAAATTATCTCGAGAATCTTTGGGTGACCCAGCTGCAACGCCTGATCGATGGAAATGTAGTCCACAACCAGCTTCTGGCTCTTGTTCGCATGGTGCACCGTGAACCTCTGGTCCGGGTACATCAACGCCTCGATAAGCCCGTCGCAAAAGAAACCTAGTGGCTCGCACAGATGCACAGTCTCCAATCGCAACAGATCGCTGTTGCTAACCTTCTCCACGTTCAACACACGCTCAATCTTCTTCAAATACGTCTCCTCGCGAGCCTTAACAACAGGACTGCGTACATTAAATTGCATCATCTCGGGCTTGGTAAATGTATAGGCTTAGCAAAGAATACTGAGGATGTCCACCACTCTAGAAAACAGTACGCAATTCCAGATCTGGAGTATATAATGCACAGCTCTTATCGATTGACTCCAATATATCAAAGTTCGAATATAATCGAAATTCTATAAAAAAAAACTGGTTTGCAGTTAGTCTTATAAGCAATCAGATCGCACAGCACAGGAGCTGGCTATGAGTCAACCCAATAGAAAAATTTTCTTTTGTCAGCCGTTCCGTGATACCCGTGCGGGCGCGTCTTCGCCGTGGGTGTGTTGCGCCTCCTCATATGCGAGGTCTCGGAATGCTCAACGTTAATAGTGACTCATGCATTGAAATATGCAATTGACACACTCAGACAACATCTACATGATACACACATAAATAGTTGCTAAACCAGTGCACATTATTGAATACTACGTTCTTGCCGTGCTAGTTTTCACCGAAGAACACTGCTGCTATCAGTTGTTTTGCGTCGGGGCGTGCAAGGATGAAGTGGGAGATGGTGACGCCGCACTTGGCCATTAGTCTTGTCTTGTCCTCCTCCGTTACCTCATCTCCTTTGCCCTCGTAGATGTCGGGCAGGTCCTTCTTGAGAACCAGCAGCGCGCTTATGACGGCCTGAACGAGGTGCTCCACCTCTTCGGTAGAGAACCTGCTCCACTGGTAGGTGATCTTCCCATCGGATATCGATGACTCGATCTTCTCCAGGGTCAGGTCCTGCTCGTCGAAGACCAGGCGGGACCAATTATTTAAGTTACCCAGGAAAAACCTGATGGATTCGGACTCCAGCACGGAGACACCACGGAGACAGCCATAATACGTTCCGAAAGAGCGGTTGGTATCCAAAAATGTCTTTAGTAATGTTCTGGTCACACGGGGCTTCAAAGACTTGTAGACCTGTGGGAACTTCTTCAGTATGTGATCCAGCAACGAAGCGGCAAAGTCTCTGACTGCGTTGGTCTTCTCACGGAATTCTTTCACAGTTTCATCCTCGGTGGGGATTCCACCAAGTCTCTTTGCTAGCAAAAGAGTCAGTATGGAAGGCATCAAGGAGTGGATATATGGGTCAAGGAAGATGGAAACGTTACTTAGAAGCGAGTACATCATCTCAAGGATTGTGCTCAAAAGCTCCAAGTCTGATAGATTGTGAGTGATTTGTTCAGCGATGAATTGGATAAAATATGGTACTAGCTGATGTAAACCAGTATCAGTCTTCAGTGACATGAGTGCAGCGCTCTTCAAATGCTGTGTATCTAAATCTTCAGGATCTGATTTCTTTGTTAATGTTGATATTATCTGATTGAAATAGATTTGCAGCTCTTTCGACAAAACATGTTTGACAAGTGGTTTGACATCGATATTCTGGCCAGGCTGCACGCTACTAGCCAGTTTTTGGTTACCGTTTGCTCCATTATCGAGGCTGGTTTGACTGTTTGTCGTGGATGTGCTGGGGGCACCGAGCTGAGATGTGTTCTCATTCAATGCAGTAACGATAGCACCTCTTATTATTGGTGGTTGTGATAGACGAATTTCATGTAGGTTTGGATTCTGAACAACTGCAGGTTGTACACCTTCAACTGCCAGCCAATGTGTAGTAAACGTTGGAACCCGTGGAACTTGCGGTAGTGGCTCATTAATGAGCTTATCAAAATCAACTTCATCTTCATCTAAGTAATAAACGCTCTGACCACCTGCAGTGTTGACTTTCGCGAACGCTACATCTTTATTTACTGCAGATCCGTCGTGGTAACCATACAATGGTTCAACGTTTAGAACCCTTAGTGCTTTGCTCACATCATCGGTTGTTAGTGTATCACGTTTCGAGTGTCGCTTGAACTTGACTGCCTGCTCGATAATTTCCAAAATACGATACTCCACGTCCATTGCCAGCGCCTTCAACACATCGTCGTTTATACTCTCAAGACCCAGGGACTCAGCAACATCCTTCACTGTATCTTGTGGAGACCATATTGTGAAAGATTGTTGTTGAGGGATCGGCTGAGGGCTCCCTTGCGAAACCTGACTGTTATTTTGTAGATTATTGTTGGTTGTCATTTGAGGAATGCAATTTTTTGTCAACTGCTTATATTCAAAGTAGTAGTCCTATGAGTAAACAAATACCAAACAGTAGCCTTTGTTGTTTGCTATTAATTCTTGGCGTTACTAATTTTTGCAAATGAAAAATGAAGAGAAAGCTGGTACTAAGCTCAAAAAGAATAGGAAATCAAAATTAAAAGTAAAGCAAATCGCAATCCAATAATTGTGACGTATAACTGCTTTTATTAGGGATTAGTGCTTGTATGTTGTTAAGAGTTCATTGCTAATAGTTGCCCAGAATCAGATATGTATACCAGATGTAGCTCTACACAGCATTGGCAATGGCCATGGAGGGAAAAAAAAACCAACATAATCGTATAATATGATATGAAACATGACAATATTGTTGCAAACTTTAAGTCCAGTGCATATTCCCATTTCAGTATTGAAGTTGTACCCCCCCTCCAGTAAGCATTTCTGTAGAAACAATAAATATTTCATTAATATAACTTGGGTGGTAGAATAGAAGTTTGTTTTTGCATGCAACCTGGACATTCTCCTCCTCCAGTTTTCAGACATCCTTCGCTGAAATTGGAAACAGAAAACAGATTGAACCGTTTAGAGATGTTGGATATCTAACTTAGATAACGACTAGAACTGGCAAAAGTATACCATAGGAGGTGTGGGTCAACCCCATACTGGAACAAATGCCATTTGAAAAGAGTGTTAACTAGAGAGCTTTGAGTAGTCATATGTGCCTTTCGTAGGTTAAGATGTTTGTAATGCTCTGAGATCATGTAGATACGATTTAATTTTAATAGTCATCAAATAGATGAAGCGGTGGCTCAATGGTAGAGCTTTCGACTCCAGTTAAATCTCTGGGATTTCTCGGAATCAAAACAATTGCAATCGAAGGGTTGCAGGTTCAATTCCTGTCCGTTTCATTCTATATTTTTTTTGTCACTTAGGTTTGTGTGTCCGTATGCTATGATACATTGGACCTTGAACACTGTCAGACGAAGAAGCATCGTTAAAATAATACCGATAGGGCGTAGTTGATGAAGCAGAAAGAATGAATATTATTGATAATATATAATATATACGTGCTATACCTTTTCTGTGTCAAAAACAATGAAAACTGAAGGTCATCAAGGGATTTGCTAAAAAATGTCTATATCTTGTTATCAATTAACTGATTCTGCTCTGGATTGATAAACAATCCGATTTAGTGCGTTGACAGCACGATCCGTAGGTTAGAAATTACACTTTTTTAAAAAAAAAGGAACAACAAAAACATCAATGGAAACAGTCCCCTCACAGTTGGATATCTTCAAAGAAAAACAAATTCCGAGTAATGAATTGACGACTGCAAAATCCGATTTTATTTGCACGTCATTTTCCGAGAATTGAATTAAAACTTATAGTGTCCTATGAAATATAGTTTCACCCGAGGACAATTTTGAAGTAGCCAGAATTATGATTTCTAGTCAATTCGACTTGCGAAGGCTTCCGTTACATGATTCGTAGTTTCAATACTAAGAATAACAAGCCAAAATGTTTTTTCTTTTTCAAAGTTATCACTGATTACTGGAGGGGACAATGACTCTCCGGTCTGAGCCTTATATGTTTCCATAATCAGTTTTCCTTGTGACTTCAAATCCGTTTTGAAATACAACTTTTGAGACCAAAAAATTAAGTCCGGTATTGTGCTCTTTGCTAGTACGTCTTCTCATCCGTAATCACTTATCTTTTTCAGATTTAGATGTCTTATACCTAATCCCGCGAAATACGGATACGAAAATACTTGCATGGTGCAGTACTATAGTCCTTTTTTTGCTAGCTATTTATACTTTGTTTTGTTTTCTTAGAGAAAGTTTTCAGCTCCAGTGGCACAACTGGAACAGAAACAACTAATCTGTTGGATACATAGGATATTTGTTACTCTTTATATACTTTTTTCTCTTTCTTTCTACACTCGATGCTGCTTCAATAGCATTGTCAGATTCTGATTCAACACTTGAACACGGGAAGTATAGCAGAAAAGAAATGTGTCACTAATTTTGTAGTACAGGACCCTGTAAGTAAAAATAGTTACTTAAGGTTTTCCACCTGTCCCACCGATGTGCATTGTCTTCCGTGGTTCCGCTTTGTACCCCCCCTATCATGTTACCTACTGGCTGAACTTGTACCCAATCACTACTTTGTCTTAAGTCAGCCAGGCTTCTCGGGATGTGATTTACGATTCATTAGAATTATCCCGCACGATTCATCAGAAGTGTCCCGCACGATTCATCAGAAGTGTCCCGCACGATTCCTCAGAAAAATGATTTGCACGGCGAGCAGTTACTTGGCTCTTCCGAAGCACTCGGATTCCGACCTTCCGATCGGAATCCCGTCGGAGAACCCAAAGGTGCCGTTCGCCCTGTTGACCTCCCCTCTTGATCACGTATTGGTACACGTAACTGCAGTGGCTATTGCTTCTCCTCCCCTTTTGCCTTTGCTAACTGCATTTCGGATAATCAACTGATGGGTTTGATCAGACTTTCCACAGCTTCCGTGGCAGCCTTCTCGTGCATGCAAAAATACTAAGTGGCCAGGGAAGTGCTCCATAACTGCTCACAGAGCTACAATGCAGTGATCACAGACCTCTTGCAACTCTTTGTGGGGGAGAGCGTTTCCTAGAGAATTTTGCGGACGCATCTTTAAACTTTCAGACTCGGTTCCTCCGATCCATGCGGTATGAAAAGAAACTTTCGGGCCAATTGTA
>JAJLUB010000042.1:81053-95631 GCA_030564085.1 Nakaseomyces uthaithaninus
TCCCCCTTCCGCCCCCCGCATCCACTTATGGTAGATGTCGTAATCACTATGTCATCGGTTTAGTATGTATTGTATTCATAAAAATAGCCTTTCCGGAGCAATGCCGTGCAACTCTTGCAGTATACGAGAAATGAAAGGTCTACGGTCAACACTACCTCTAGGCAGATGAATGGCGGAGTAGCTCATTTTTACAGATTATATACAGAACATAGCTAGAACACATGGCCCACAGGCGCTTTATACATAGATAATAGTGTATCGAGATGGAAAAGATCAGTGAAATAACAACAAGTTGAAAATTTAGCAGAAAAAAAAAAACAGGAGAAAGGGATAGAGTCGCATATTGATTGAAATTTGCCCTCACGGACTTATTTTTCCAATCAACTGCTGATACAGATGATTTCTAAACCAACGCAAAGTACTGTTCAAAAAGTTTCGCACAGTGGACTGATGCCCCCATTCTTGCACAAAGTAAAAATATCCCGCTAAACTTCCTATGCAAAGAATACGTCTCTTCTGGAGGGGGGCATAGTCTCTCATTAACCATGAGTCCTATGTTCCCTCTAATTCTGTCCGATACCGTTTGGTTGGCGAAATCAAAAGCCTTGTCGCTCGTCCCTCGGAACGGTTCCCCCAGCGTCATAACGCTATCTACATGCGCATCTTTCATGGCCTGAGATTCGAGACCTGTCAGGTAGCCCAGTTCCTTGGACATCTCGTATGCACCATCACGATCATTTTTGGTGGCAAAGGTGAGAAGCTTTCTGTATTTCCTTATGAAATCAGAAGGGAATGGTCTAGAGGCACCGAAGTCCAACAATTCAATTTTACCAGACTCGAAGTTGTACAAGAAATTAGCCCAATTGGGGTCTGTTTGCATGTATTCAAACACCGCAATCTCCTCCAAACAAAGTCTCATGATGTTTTCCGAGATGAAGTTTTTGATCTCCTGAGAATTTTGCTTACCTTCCAGTCTCATAATCTCTGTTCCTTCCATTCTCGACATAGTCAGCACACTAGAAGTAGTTAATGCATCATACACGTGCGGGACTACAAATACGGGATCATCTTTCAACAGTTCTTCGAACCGTTGCAGAGCTTTAGCCTCTCTCAAGTAATCACATTCCCACTTTAGTTCGGTTCTCGCATTGGCTACTGTCTTGTCGAGAAAGAGACCCTTAGGTAAGAGGCTCGAGGCCGTTAGCAGCAGCAACAAGTTATTCAGATCGGAGTCAATCGACTCTTTCACCCCTGGGTACTGCACTTTCACCACGATTTTGGTCCCGTCCGGTAATTCGGCGTTGTGGACCTGTCCAATGCTTGCTGCAGCGATCGGAATTTTGTCGAACTTCTTGAACAAAGACTCCCATTGATCCCCTAACTCCTTGGCCATAACTTTGTCAAGCTGCCGGCGAGGCATGAAATTCGCATTGTTCTGTACACGCGACAGTATTTCGTACAGCTCCTTGGGAAGGATTTTCTCGTCCTGGAACGACATCATCTGGCCAATCTTCAGCGCGGCTCCCCTCATCTGCGAAAACTTCCTGGTAATACGGTCAATATTGCTGTCCGAGAGAATCAGTGACTTCCACGTAGGGGACTGGCCCTTCGATACCTGTGCAAGCCCCTCTGCCGCAGCATTCATCCCTACCCCAGCCGCTAGCGAACCGTAATGGAACAGTCGCGATATGCGCGACGCGGGCACCTGCGAGCTCCTCTCTTGCGCAAGCCTCTCCCTCTCCTCCTCGTTGTCCTCTGTCTTTCTCGTCTACATACAAAAGTTAGTCAATTTTGTGATCTATATCATATAAGTAAAAGGTAACAATAAGCAAGGGGTTGAAGTGTAGCTCGAAATGCCCAATTCCGCTGCCTCCTAAATCACGAGAAAGCCTATCCACAACACAGAACCATAAACGTGCTACAACCTCGTCCTGCGCCATGCTATACCCCATTCACATTTTGCATTAGTCATTATCTTTTCAACATACGTTTGTCGAATACTGCCTGCGGCCCGTCGACAGCCGCGTGAGACGCCTGGCATCCTTCCACGCAGCACCACGCTCCACACCGCACCCGAGCCCGCGCCCCACAGCACCCGCGGCGGGTGCCAGCACTCCCGAGGTCCTCACATACGTCCCCGCAGACTGCGCACCGAACCGCACGCTCTCCTTCAACACCGCGCCCACAGAACCCCCAACACAGTAAGCATAGTAAAGAGACCTCCGCGTAGACATCCTGGACCCACTTTGATTCGTTCTTAGCCCTCTTAATCCCCTCCATAAACCGCAGTTATGCCACCTTGACATATAAGCAATAGTGCTGTTTATAGCTCGTCAGGGCACCTCACGGGCCTGGAGGGGGGGGGGGGGGAGACAGGTTACCCTCTCTGAAAAATTTTCTGAAAGCTGATATTTTCCGTTGCTGCGGCGGTTTCTGTGCAAAATTCGAGAGCAGGAGGAAGCCTGCGATGAGTTTGCGATGAGTTTGCGATGAGCTGGGAGGTTGGCAATAGTATTCTGTTGCGGTTTTGCTGCTTGTTTCGAGGGTTTATCTCTATATTCTGTGGTTTGGACTCTGGCTGGGTACAGCTGGGTAGTGTAGACGAAGTGCGAGAAGAAAGGAGAAGCATATCTGAGGCAGAACAGCGGCGAGAGTGTAAAATACCAAGAACGTGTTTCAATAGGAAGTTTTTTTTTTGACTCGACGGTGTTATACAGAAATATTATATTGAGCATTACTGAAAGAGTCTTTGCATGATGGGTAAGAGAAGGTTTTCGTCGTCGCACCCGGACCCCGTGGAGACGTCTGTCCCCGAGCACGCCGCAGAGATCGCGGAGGAGGTGACCAAGCAGCATGGTCTGCCCAGTCCCGAGCCGCTGGTTCACCACGATGCTGGGGAGTTCAGCGGGCTGGTGCGCCACAGCACCACTGTTGGGCAGGCGGCCGCGCTGGAGGATGGGCCTGTCAACCCGTTCACTGGGAATAAGTTCAGTGAGAAGTACTTTGGGATCCTGAAGGTGCGTCGGGACCTGCCTGTGCACGCGCAGCGTGCTGAGTTCCTGAAGCTGTACCAGGAGCACCAAATCATGGTCTTTGTTGGTGAGACCGGTTCTGGTAAGACCACGCAGATCCCGCAATTCGTGCTGTTTGATGAGATGCCGCACCTGGAGAACACGCAGGTGGCCTGTACGCAGCCGCGTCGTGTGGCCGCAATGTCCGTTGCGCAGAGAGTCGCCGAGGAGATGGACGTGAAGCTCGGCGAGGAGGTTGGTTACTCCATCAGATTCGAGAACAAGACCTCGAACAAGACTATCCTGAAGTATATGACCGACGGTATGTTGCTGCGGGAGGCTATGGAGGACCACGACCTCAAACGGTACTCCTGTATTATTCTGGATGAAGCGCACGAACGTACCCTGGCTACTGATATCCTGATGGGTCTGCTAAAACAGGTGGTCCTAAGAAGGCCGGACTTGAAGATCATCGTCATGTCTGCTACCCTGGACGCAGAGAAGTTCCAAAACTACTTTCACAGCGCACCCCTGCTGGCTGTCCCTGGTAGAACTTATCCAGTTGAGCTGTACTACACTCCAGAATTTCAGAGAGACTACTTAGACTCCGCAATCCGTACTGTACTGCAGATCCACGCCACAGAGGAAGCTGGTGACATACTGCTGTTCCTAACAGGTGAAGACGAAATTGAAGATGCTGTGCGGAAAATATCACTGGAAGGTGATCAGTTGGTAAGAGATGAAGGATGTGGCCCATTGTCAGTATACCCACTTTACGGTTCTTTACCTCCACACCAACAACAGAAGATTTTTGATCCAGCTCCAGAATCACACAACGGCAGACCAGGTAGAAAGGTTGTTGTTTCCACAAACATCGCTGAAACTTCCTTGACCATCGATGGTATTGTGTACGTGGTTGATCCCGGATTCTCGAAACAGAAGGTCTACAACCCAAGAATCAGAGTCGAGTCCCTTTTGGTTTCTCCAATCTCAAAAGCATCTGCACAACAGAGAGCCGGTAGAGCTGGTCGTACCAGACCAGGTAAATGTTTCAGACTTTACACCGAGGAAGCGTTCCAAAAGGAGCTTATTGAGCAGTCTTATCCAGAGATCTTACGTTCTAACCTGGCTTCCACTGTTCTGGAACTGAAGAAACTGGGTATTGACGATTTGGTGCATTTCGACTTCATGGACCCTCCTGCCCCAGAAACCATGATGAGAGCCCTAGAAGAGCTAAACTACTTGGCCTGTTTGGATGATGATGGTAATTTAACTGCTCTAGGTAGATTGGCATCTCAATTTCCACTGGATCCTATGCTTGCTGTTATGTTGATTGGCTCTTTTGAATTCAAGTGTTCCCAGGATATTTTGACCATTGTGGCCATGCTTTCTGTTCCAAATGTGTTCATCCGTCCAACCAAGGATAAGAAGCGTGCCGATGACGCAAAGAACATATTCGCCCATCCAGACGGTGATCACATCACTTTGCTGAACGTTTACCACGGCTTCAAATCTGATGAGGCTTACGAGTACGGTATCAACAAGTGGTGCCGTGACCACTACCTAAACTACAGGTCTCTCTCCGCAGCCGACAACATCAGATCACAGCTGGAGAGACTAATGGTCAGATACAACCTAGAGTTGAACACCACAAACTATGAGAACCCGCAGTACTTCGACAATATCAGAAAGGCTTTGGCCGCAGGATTCTTTATGCAAGTAGCTAAGAAGAGGTCAGGCGGTAAAGGCTACATCACAGTCAAGGACAACCAGGATGTCCTGATCCACCCAAGCACGGTGCTGGGCCACGACGCTGAGTGGGTCATTTACAATGAGTTCGTGCTCACTTCGAAAAACTACATAAGAACCGTCACTTCAGTAAGACCTGAGTGGCTAATAGAACTGGCCCCTGCCTATTACGACCTGGATAACTTTCAAAAGGGTGATGTAAAGATGTCTCTGGAGAGGATTAAGGACAAACTGGACAGAATGACAGAGTTGAAGAAGGACAAGAAGAGAAGCAAGAGGTAGACGTAAATGAAACCCAGCCGCACGGGGAGGCATTGAACATGCCTGAAATATAATAACATGTAGACTAGAGATAGACTTATGATGGCATATGTAATATATATGACTAACTTTCAATATCGACAAGTATTGAGTCTTCAACGTACAAAGAGCTCTGTGCCAATCAGCTGTTCAACACTTGGAGTCACAAGGGGGAGTCCTGCTGTCGATAAGTTTAGCTAAGCAAATGATCCTGGGATGGTGCGGTTGTAGTAAACATATATACCATTACTGAAGATACACAGGGAAAAACCAACAACCATCAGATTATAAGAAATACAGCATGTCCTACCGCACCACTTATGTTGAATACACCGAAACGACCAGGGGCAACCGCACCGAGGGGTCAGGCCTTATATACCGCGCGGATGGCGAAGAGCAAGGTGTGTCCGAACTTATGCTATTTACTAAGACCCAGCAGAGACTGAGCGATAGCACACGGGAGCTCCGTGAGCTCACTGATCAGATCAATCAATACAGACAGGCTCAAGAGACTGCAGAAGTGACTCGTTCGCAGCTTCCCAGTCTTTTGGCGTTGATGATGGAGCGCCGTGAACAGGCCCGGAGACAGTACAAAGAAGTGCTGATGACGAAGTTTTCAGACCACCACTGGGACCTCGAGGACACCGTCAAGGCCCTCGAAGCTGAGCTGGCTCGCACCGATCAGCTCTTGTCGCTGTACCCGCACCGGGGTTCCCTGCGTTAAAGAACCGCAAGAGAGAAAAATAGATGACCGTGATGATAAAAACAACAACCAAAAAACTGAGTTGGATAAATGCTAGCTTCTAAATAACTATTTACATATCCTTAATCGTGTTTGCTATAGGCGTATTCACTGCCCCACACACTACACTATGGGTGCCTTCTCATTTGATATTGTGCACGTGATGTAAGCCTAAATACGATATTTAAGCGTGATATTTACGTATATCGCTATCTATGAAAAAGTTGGGAGGTTTTTGTCGTCGACCCGATGAGAATATAAATACTGAGCATATTTTAGTTGAGGTGGCAACTGATGCATCTGTGGTTGATCTTTAATCCTTTGGGATCTCAGAGCTAGTATACTAAGAACGCAAGTGTTTGACACGGTTATTAGAAATATATTTGCATAAATGTCGCAGGAACAGTTCTCGGAGAATCTGAAAGTTATCGTTGCCGAGAGGTTAAAGGGTGTCCCCAACTTCAACGAGGACATCACATATGTTGCCGAGTACATTGTCTTATTAATAGTTAACGGTGGTACTGTGGAGTCTGTTGTACAAGAACTGTCCTCGTTGTTTGACAGTGTACCAACTGAAGACCTGCAGGATGTTGTCCAGACCACTTTCTTTGCACTAGAAGCGCTGCAGCAAGGTGAGAGTGCGGAAAACATAGTTGAGAAGATCAGAATGATGAATGCACAGAATCAAGATGCAAGCCAACAGCCTCAACAACAGCCTCAACAACAACAACCTCAACAACCACAGCAGCAACAAACACAGCAGCAACAAACACAACAACCACCACAATTTCAGGATCAACAGCAGATGCAACCTCAACAATCCATGCTAGTGTCCCAGCATGCCCCACAGCCTGGTGAGCAACAACAGCAACAGCAACCTATATCTGCATTCCAGAACGTCATCAACAGCAACGGATCTAATGAAAGCAGTACCGAACAGCCTCAATCTGCTTTCTCTGCAGTCTCTTTCCAACCTAAATTTCAGTCCCGGGGTGGCGGTATTAACAAGACCAGAAGAGGTGGCCGTGGTGGAGCCAGAGGTGGATACCGTAACAACACTCGTGAAAACAATAATAGTGGTGGCAGCAGGTTTAACCCGTTAGCTCGCGCCTTGGGTATGACCGATGGTGATGACCAAAATGTCAACTTCGTGCGTACCAAGAAAGAGGGCCGTTGTAAAGTGTTCCCACATTGCCCATTGGGTAGATCTTGTCCTCATGCTCATCCTACTAAAGTATGTAGCGAATACCCCAACTGTCCAAAGGCACCAGGCACTTGTGAGTTTCTACACCCTAACGAAGATGAAGAGTTGATGAAGGAGATTGAAAGAACCCGTGAAGAGTTCCAACAACGGAAACTTGCTCTTTTAGCTGCTAAGAAAAAGCCTGTACAAACTGGTATTGTCCTCTGTAAGTTTGGTGCATTGTGTTCAAACCCAATGTGTCCATTCGGCCATCCAACTCCAGCCAACGAGGATGCTAAGGTAATTGATCTAATGTGGTGCCCAAGTAACCTAACATGTGCTGATCCACAATGTACAAAGGCTCACTCTTCATTATCGAAAATAAAGGAAGTGAAGCCAATGAGTGTAAAGAAGATTATGACTCCAAGTGTATCCCGTGGACCAGTGGAGAAGTCCCTAGAACAATGCAAATACGGTACACATTGTACTAACAAGCGTTGTAAGTTTAGACATGCCAAGTCCCATGTTATGTGTCGTGAGGGTGCTAATTGTACCAGAATTGATTGTTTCTTTGGTCATCCAATTAACGAAGACTGTAGATTTGGTGTGGAATGTAAGAACCCTAACTGTCTATTCAGACACCCAGAAGGACGTAACCTCCCTGATAGGAAGGGCAACGAAGGAATGGATCAACAGCAGCAAGATTCATCACAACAGCAACAACAGCAACAACCGCAACAATTTGCATTCCCATCACAAGGTATACAAACTAACACTAGAATGTTTGCTCTTCCTGAAGGTTCAAACATTGAAGCAGCTCCGCAACAGGATATGGATATGAATTAGTTCATACTTAATTGAAGGCAACCCAAAAGTTGAGGTTTGTCTTTCATATTTTTTTTGTGGGCTGCACATATATTATAATTTATTAATAATCTGATGAACATCATTTTTTAAATTAAAAAAAATAATAAAAAATAAAAAACAAATTATAAAAACTTTAAGAAAATACTTATTAAATAACTAATGCATAACCATTTGCAATAAATGGTTGTTTAAATCTTGTCTATGTAGTTCTTTAAAGTGGACAGTAAAGCCTCCTTGTACGGATAGGTGCTTCAAAAATTAACTTGCATAATCAATCGGTAATCTGTAGAAGAGGATTCACAAGACAAACATTTCTGGCGATAGGAAATGAAACGTAATGTAATACACACACTTAGGGTCACAAATATTAAAACCTGGTAATCTTACCAAAAATGAAAAGTATACAATATGGCTCTTTGTGTTTATAAACTTCTATATTACTATTACTTGTTAAAACCCACACCCTCTACAAATCGGCTAATCTTGACAACAAAAGGCATACAATCGTAAATTTGTTTTGATGAAAAATTTAACCTGATACCTAAAGCTTAAAGATTTTCAACTTAAAGACAGTATCGTTAATGGACTGTTCTTCATCCGCAAGTGCGTTATTCTTAGAACCATCACATAGAGTGATATTAGATCTACAGGTCTTGGTTAGCATGTCCTTGTGTTCAGAAACTATATTTTCAAAGTTGATGGTGTCCTTGACAAGTTCGTATTCAACTAAAACATCATCAGTGGCTTCTAAACCACACTTCTTTCTCAACTTCTGAATTCTGTTAATCAATTCTCTAGCTAGACCTTCCGTCTTCAATTCATCGTAGACGTTGGTATCTAGAATGATCAAGACTTCTTGATCAGTTCTAGTTTCTTGGCCTTGAGCAGCCGCAGATTCAGGCAAACCTCTTACAACGTTCAAATCACCCTTTACCAACTCAATATCAGCGACTTGAAGTTTTCCTGTTTCCATGTACTTCCGTACCTCTTCTGTGGAGACACTTGGCAAAGCATCCTTAACCTTCTTAGCATCTTTCTTTAACTTCTTACCCAATACCGGCCAGTCGGCTACAGCTTTGTATTCAACACCATACTTCTCTTCATCAGTTGTAATGACGATGTCACGTACATTCAGTTCTTCCACAATGTAGGTTTTCAAAGCTTCAATGTCCTTCAAGTAACTCTCATCACTGTGTAGGATAACCAATGTCTTCAAAGGTGTCTTCAAAGAAATGGTCTTCTTTTCACGGATATTTCTACCTAGTTCAATAACCGATTGCATTCTGGCAACAGCAGTCTCAATAGCTTCGTCAAACAGATCGTCTCTAACTACTGGGTAAGTCAAGAAATGAACGGATCTGCCGTCAGAACCATACTGTGATAGAACATCTTCTGGAATGAATTCCCTTAATCTTTGGTAAATACCATCTGCCAAGAATGGTGCGAAAGGTGCCATAGCACGGACGAAAGTCAACAATGCATCAAACAAAGTGTTCAGAGCCTTCAAACAGTCATCAACACCATTTTCACCCTTTAGACGACGACGGTTGAATCTGATGTACCAGTTAGTCAACTCATCGATGAAGTGTAGAAGTCTTGGAACAACAGTGTATAGTTTGTACACTGCCATCTCTTGGTGAATGAATTGCACCAAAGATTGCATAGATGCTAGAATCCACTTGTCCATAACATTGTCACTTCTCACAGTTGGATCAAATTTGAAATCAATATTAGAAGTCTTCTTTAGAAGAGTTAATTGACCTTCCAAAAATTTGAAAGAGTTCCACCATGGAAGTAAAACCTTGGAAACAACTTCCTTAACACCTTCCTCCTTAAACTTCAAACTCTCGGCCTTAAGAACAGGGGAATTGATCAAATATAATCTCAATGCATCTGCACCATATTGGTTTAGAACAATGTTAGGATCTGGGTAATTCTTAAGAGACTTGGACATCTTTCTACCATCTGCAGCAAGAACGATACCAGAAACGATAACGTTCTTATATGGGACCTCGCCAAATAGATGAGTACCCAAAACACTTAGGGTATAGAACCAACCTCTAGTTTGATCTAAACCTTCTGAGATAAAGTTAGCTGGAACTCTGTGGTCGAATTTCTCAGTGTTTTCGAATGGGTAATGTTGAGAGGCATAAGGCATGGAGCCAGATTCGAACCAACAGTCAAACACTTCTTCAATTCTTCTCAATTCACCCTTTCCTTGTCTGGAAGGAATGGTTAACTTGTCAATTGTATCACGATGTAAATCGGTAATATTTTGCATCCCGGTTAACTCTTCCAGTTCCTTGATAGAACCCACACAGACGACTTCTTCAAAATCATCTGAAACCCAAAGTGGGATAGGAGTACCCCAGTATCTGTTTCTTGAGACGTTCCAATCACGAGCATTAGCGATCCAGTTAGCAAATCTCTTTTCCTTGATAGTGTTTGGAACCCAGTGAGAGTTCATGACAGAGTCCAACATCTTTGGTACAATCTCCTTCACACGAACAAACCAAGCTGGGACAGAACGGTACAACAATGGGGTATCAGATCTCCAACAGAATGGGTAAGAGTGGCGGATTTGAGAAGCCAATAGCAGGTTACCGGTCTCGGTCAAGTGTTTTATGATCAACTTATCGGCATCTTTAACGTAGATGCCAGCGAAGTCGACAACGTCTTTGGTGAATCTACCATTGTCGTCCACAGGGTTTGGTGCAGCTGTATCTTCGCTAATAACACCGTTTTCCAAACAAACTTGGTAATCCTCTTCACCGAAAGATGGAGCATTGTGGACAATACCAGTACCAGAATCGCTAGTAACGTAGTCACCACCAATGACTCTGAAAGCAGTTTGTCCCATTTGCTCCTTGAAGTATGGGAACAGAGGTTCGTACTTCAAACCAACCAGGTCCTTACCCTTGATCTTTTCCACGACCTTGAACTTCTCTGAAGCTGGCTTCTTGTACAAAGTCTTCAGTAGGGCCTCCAAAAGAATGTAGTAAGTGTCCTTCTTCTCATCATAAATTTTCACGTATTCAAACTCAGGGTTGACACACAGGGCCAAGTTGGATGGCAAAGTCCATGGGGTGGTTGTCCATGCAACAAGCATAGTCTTCTCTTGGCCGATGACCTTGAAACCGATGGTCACAGCTGGATCGTTGACATCCTTATAGTTTTGCTGAGCTTCGAAGTTACTTAGAGGAGTAGTCAAACCGGTAGAGTATGGCATGACTCTGTAACCTCTGTAAACCTGCTTCTTCTCGTACAGCTCCTTGAAAGCCCACCACACAGATTCCATGAAGGTTGGGTACATGGTCTTGTAGTCGTTGTCGAAGTCAATCCAACGACCCAGACGGCCAATGGTCTTTCTCCATTCGTCGGCGTAAGTCATCACAATTGCTCTACACTCGTTGTTGTAGTTGTCGATACCAAACTTGTAGACGTCTTCCTTGTCCTTGATACCCAGCTTCTTGTCGATGATGTGCTCAATTGGAACACCATGCGTGTCCCAACCAAACCTTCTCTCAACGTGGTGGCCCGTCATAGTAGCGTACCTAGGCACGATATCCTTGATAGTAGAGGCCAGAATGTGTCCGTAATGCGGCGTACCAGTAGCGAATGGAGGACCGTCGAAGAAAGAGAACTCCGGCTTGTCCTTGGTTAGCTCCATAGACCTGTGGAAGGCATCGATTTCGTCCCAGAGAGCTAGGATCTTTTCTTCCTCCTTGGGGAAGGAGAAATGACTAGGTGCCTCAGCCATAGTGTACTATATATTTACTTTTAGTGGGATTGTCAAGCTACGTAGAAGCCAAAACTAGGCAGAAACATGAAAGTAAAGCTGAATCACGAGGCCAATATCATTTATATGCGCTCATCGCCACACATATTTTTTTTTTTCAATGCTTCGCTGAATGCAGAGGAAGCGATAGAAGGGCCAAAGCACAGCTTTTGCAGCGAAAAAATTTTTTTTTTTCACCACACACTGTGCAGGTCACACGATAACACGTATAATATGATATAGATATAAAAGAGTCATAGCCGTATTGGCATTCAGCGTGCGTGTTTATGTACGCACAGCCAGTGGAACAAGCACTTTATTTGTGTTGCAATACAGGTAAGCCACTGTGTGATAGGTGCTCACATAATACAGTAGTACCCTAGCAACTATAATAGAAGAATAAACTTTGTATTGTTCAGACAAATTGTATATAGTTTTTCTAAATAGCAGAATTAAGAAGTATAAAAAGACAAAAATAAAACCCAAAATAGAAATAGAAAAGAAGTGAGTTACAGAAAGATAAATGACTCAACTTGAATAGAAATCAAAGCTTGGTTTATCAGCAGCAACGTTTTAGTCGACTTCTTCAACAGTTGGACCATCGGATCCGCCTGCACCAGGCATACCGCCTGCACCAGGCATACCACCAGCACCGGGCATTCCGCCAGCACCGGGCATTCCTCCAGCTCCGCCCGAACCGTAGAACTTAGTCATTATTGGGTTAGCCAGAGCTTCCAATTCCTTCTGTCTGTCCTTGTACTCTTCTGTAGAGGCGGCTTGCGAGGCGTCCAACCAGTCAATAGTCTCCTGAGCGGCAGTCTCTAGCTTCTTGGCGTCCTCTTCGCCAACCTTTTCTTTGAAGCTGGACTCACCGACAGAGTTCTTCAATGAGAAAGCGTAGGACTCCAGGCCGTTCTTGGCTTGGACACGGTCCGCTTCCTTCTCATCCTCCTCCCTGTACTTTTCAGCCTCAGACACCATTCTCTCGATATCTTCCTTTGATAGTCTGCCCTTGTCGTTGGTGATGGTGATCTTGTTAGACTTACCAGTACCCTTCTCAATAGCAGACACGTTCAAGATACCGTTTGCATCGATGTCGAAGGTGACCTCTATCTGTGGGACACCTCTTGGTGCTGGGGGGATTCCGGACAGCTCGAACTTGCCCAGCAAGTTGTTGTCCTTGGTCTTGGTCCTCTCACCTTCGTAGACTTGGATCAGGACGCCTGGCTGGTTGTCAGCGTACGTGGAGAACGTCTCGGACTTCTTCGTAGGGATAGTCGAGTTTCTTGGGATCAGCTTGGTCATGATACCGCCTGCGGTCTCGATACCCATCGACAGTGGAGCCACGTCCAGCAGCAACAGGTCCTGCGTCTTCGAGGACTGGTCGCCGGTCAGGATGGCTGCCTGGACGGCGGCACCGTATGCGACAGCCTCGTCCGGGTTGATGGATCTGTTTGGCTCCTTGCCGTTGAAGAAGTCGGAGACCAGCTTCTGGACCTTTGGGATTCTAGTGGAGCCGCCGACCAGCACGATCTCGTCGATCTGCGACTTGTCCAGCTTGGAGTCTCTCAGGACCTTCTCGACGGGTTCCAGGGTGGATCTGAAGAGGTCTGCGCACAGCTCCTCGAACCTGGCCCTTGTCAGCGAGGTGTAGAAGTCCACGCCCTCGAACAAGGAGTCGATCTCGATGGAGGTCTGCGAGGAGGAGGACAGGGCTCTCTTGGCCCTCTCGGCGGCGGTCCGCAGTCTGCGGAGTGCTCTCTGGTTGGTGGTGAGGTCCTTCTTGTTCTTGCGCTTGAACTCGGCGGCCAGGTGGTTCACGAGCCTGTTGTCGAAGTCCTCGCCGCCCAGGTGGGTGTCACCGGCGGTGGCCTTCACCTCGAAGACGCCGTCGTCGATGGAGAGCAGCGAGACGTCGAAGGTACCGCCGCCGAGGTCGAAGATCAGCACGTTGTGCTCCTGCGTGCCCTTCTTGTCGAGCCCGTACGCGATGGCGGCCGCGGTGGGCTCGTTGATGATCCGCAGCACGTTCAGGCCGGCGATGGTGCCGGCGTCCTTGGTGGCCTGCCGCTGGGAGTCGTTGAAGTACGCGGGCACGGTCACGACGGCGTCGTTCACCTTCGTGCCCAGGAACTGCTCGGCGGTCTCCTTCATCTTCACCAGCACCATGGAGGAGATCTCCTCCGGCGTGAACACCTTGGTCTCGCCCTTGAACTCGACCTCCACGGCGGGCTTGCTCTCCTTGTTCACGATCTTGAACGGGAAGTGCTTGGCGTCGTTGACCACCTCAGGGTCGTCGAACCGCCGCCCGATCAGCCGCTTCGCGTCGAACACCGTGTTCCGCGGGTTGATCGCGGCCTGGTTCTTCGCGGCGTCCCCGATCAGCCGCTCCGTGTCCGTGAACGCGACGTACGAGGGCGTCGTCCGGTTACCCTGGTCGTTCGCGATAATCTCGACCCTGTCGTTCGAGAAGTGTGCCACACACGAGTACGTAGTACCCAAATCAATACCAACAGCTTTAGACATTTGTCAATCTCTAGTCAATTGTGTTTGTGATGATATAGAAGAACAATCCAAAAGAATCCAATCCCTCTCTCCCCATCCATCATCCCCCCCGTTGCCTCCTTATATACAATTCCTGGTGAGTCCCCCCCAGACCCCCCTGGGCCCCACACAACCGCTCATCGCAGGCTCATCGGCGGTGAATCATCCCAACAGAGACAATGGGGGGTGCTGCTGCTCTGCGCCGCGGCCCTTCTGGAATCACCCCGAGTGCCCTGGCGCAGCGGCGTGTGCTGTGTCTCTGTGGTGTGGTGTGTGTTGTGTCTCTGTGCGAGCGATTTTTTGTTGTGTCTGCAGTGTCAGTGTCTGCAGTGTCTACTGTCTGTGTGTCTCGTCTCGGCTGTGCCGGGTATTTCTGGAAGGTTCTGGAACGTGCGCACGGGGGG